>OY776112.1:483906056-484068556 GCA_963675035.1 Allygus modestus | reverse complement strand
TGCCCTTCAGTAAAACTATATTTGAAATTGAAAACCACTTTGCACAACTACGAATCTGGGCCATTTTTTTACACCTTAATTGTCAAAATCGGTCCAGAGAAGATATAAGATAGATGTGAAATCAATTCTTCAAACATTTTCCAACAAATAAATTGATTTTTGTTTAATGACACATCAGTACACAATTTTGTAATTTACCAAAAATTTTCTGGTCTCAGTTTATAAAATAGTTTTCCAAAAGGCCAAAGTGTCCAAGGTGTTCCATTTATTTAATGAATAACTCTGAAGTAATGGTCGGTTGTGTCAGCTGATCGTTATCTCAATGTCACTGTTTTAATCTTATCTGCAAGATGTAATTTATTCAACGCAAAACAATGTAAACTAGTAGCTTGCCGCGGCTTCGCTCGCGATCACAACGTAATATTATACCACAGACAAAGGAAGATTCGTTTCTCTGTGATTATACTGACATTCCCGTATACATATTGTTTTACCGTTCCAAAGCCAACATGGCCTGCTGATTAACTGTGTTTACTCTATCCAGCTGATTGCCTAAAACTTATAGTTATTTACCAATGTTAAGCTTACGGGAAAAAACTCAACTTTAAGGGGCCCCAGGGCCTCACTCACAAACTATTTCTCTATAAAAAATGTTTCCTGCACAACTTCACGTTAGGCTCTTTCCAATGACACCAAAAATATGAAAATCTGTTCAGTAGTTTAGGAGGAGTGATAGTCACAAAAAACCTGCTCGCCTATTAAATAAGTATAGACTAGTAAGCAATTGCCACTTGTAAATTATGTTTGCAAAGTGTATTTATTTATTTTTATTTTTCACGAGTTTGCAGCTTTATGCCCGAACAAACACAAGAGCATTGAAAAGTGTCCTTTTAAATTTGAACTCATGCACTCACAAATTCATTAAATTAGTTTATTTTCAGTACTACATTGTTAAAACTGTTGGTATTTTAGTAAGCCTAAGAGGCCATACACATATTACGTTACACATTTTTCGTCATTTCATACCCCCCCTCCCCCATGTAACGCACCATAACGCTTTACCACCCCCCCAATGTGTTACGTAACTCAATCATAGGAGGTTTTAAAACAGCTTAAACCTTTTGAACATAGTTTTACTAGCAATTTTGAATATGGATTTCAATGAATCATTAAACTTTAAATTACTTTCCCTTAACAACATTATTTAATAATTTACTTCAAAGCAAAATGTATACAAACAAACAAGACTGTTACTAATAATATAAACAAAAAATAAACTATCTCAGCTAAAACTAACGAATTTAATTTATAACTACATACAAATACAAAACAACTTGAACAACTTAAGATGTGGGTGGCATTGCGCAATACTGTATCAAGTCATGATTTTACACTCTAAAACAACACAAAACATAGGTGTAAAGCAATGCAGAACTTACTCAAAACACGTTTTGTATTTATTTTTAGTTTAACTGTTACTAAAATAGTATGACAGAAGTATTTTTTTTCTATAACTAACTGTAACCTTGATTTAGATATCAATTTGATATTTTTTTAATTTTTAAATATTTATTACAGTATCAACAGACACGGGAGTGCGCCATCTCGTAGGGTTAATATGTGTGAGTTACGTAACGTTTATCCAAACCCCCCCCCTCCCCCAAATAACGCTACGCCATACCCCCTCCCCCCTTAAGTGCGTTACGTAATATGTGTATGGCCAAGTCTGTCTTGCTTTGTGTGTTATCTGATATAGGAACACGCTGTAAATATTATCAACGATTTTAGACAGAAGTCAGCCATTCAGGTATTAGGTATCGATCTGTCACTCGTAATAAAGGTCAGATTTCTGCTTTTATATCTACACTGCTACTGTGTCTGCTCAGATTTCAGTTGGTTTCAGCTAATGACTTGGGACAAAGTTACCGTTAATATTCTTCAAAAACTCTTCGCTGAATAAGTTCATAAGGTGCAATTTTGCATCCTACCAGATCCCTCTTTTCGTGTTCCTCACCGAATTTATGGTTATAGGAAGTTCCCTCTTCCCTCAACTCCAATTTTTGAAATGACTTCTTAACAAGTTGATTAAGAACGGATTTAGTAACTGCTAGTTATCTGCGGAAAATTGTCGTTCTTTTATGTTTTCATATTATTTTTTAATCAAATTTTATTTTGTCAGCAAATTAACAAAAACACGTAGCCCTTTGACGTCGTAACTGTTTCATAACGCCTGCTATAACGCGAGCTGCAAAGTGCATAGCAGTTGTGTGTTGCCGGAGCATGTCGAGACTGCAGGCGCTTTATAAATCCCCTTAGAATGACTTGCTCATGAAACGACCGAAACGAAAAGACAACTTTCAGTGGATCTTTGCAGCATGATAAATTGTCAGTGAAGGTGTTCGATGTTAACAAATTCAACATGTAGCACTTAAAATGCCTTTGTCAATTCTCACACCTCTGAATCCAATACGGATTCCTATTGGGATCCTCTTGGGTCGGGAAAGAGTTGGTCATGATTTGTAGTTCAACGACTATTTTAAATTAATATATTCGGATCACCAGTGTGTTATGCATGCAATTATAATTAAATTGAACCTTTGATCGCATATATTGTGTGTCAAACAGATAAGCACATTCATACGACACTAACAAGGAAAATGACGAGGAAACGCAATGTAAATCTCAACGAGTAAATAGACAGGCATCTACGAAACTACGGTAGTTGAACAGTTTCCGGAAATTCCAACAGTGAATTTAAACATTCACTTTATAGTAACGATTTTGATGCCACATGTCACATGACACGGTTTAGTGTATGCTCTACACCCCCAGGGGGATAGTAATCATTGACCTACAAAACTAACATACCATAACTTAGTGCTTAGTTCCGTGTTGAAAATAAACAAAAGCCAGGAGGAAGATAACCTGGTTTTCAAACTATTTTTGGACCACGCATATTTCAAATATGTTACGACAAACAATACATATCTTGGGTTGTGCCATTGATTATAAATCCATAGTCAGTATTCAGTGGTTGTGCCTTTGCTGGTGCGTTCAAACATTTACCGCACACCAACACATATTTCAAGGTCAGCATTCCGAAAGTACCACCAGTGTTCGCTATGTTGGCAACACAGTTATCAACAGAACAGTTGGTGAGGTGGCAGCCCTGTTTCCACACTCGTGTTGATCGACATGTTTCCTGTTCCGAGTGATGTGCTCAGATGTGGCTGAAGGTTTACGTTTACTTCACGAGTCTTTCATTATGATAAATTGAAACATTTCATCTGGTAGACATCGGAGTTAATATTACAATTAATTGTGTTTGCCTCTGAATACATCTAAATATAAAAACATGTAGGTATGTATTCCACGCGTTAGATTCGGTATCTATATTATTAAAAGAATTTCTCGATTTTTCTTCGCAGCATATCGACCCTAAGAAATTTATTTTTCTATTCATATTTGGTATCAAATTAAAGCTATTTCCCTCTAGATGTGCCTTTTTCGGGTTTGGAAAATATCCCATGAAAAGCTTTCGTCCAGGAGGCTTTTGAAATTCCAGCGAATGTGCTATTATCTGTTGTTAAACCTGAGAACTTTTTCCAATTCACATTTGTTTATAACAAAACATAATATGGTGATGATTTGATAGAGTAGGTGTGGTGAGTTTGACCACAGAATACAGCACTTGCATTTATCTACTTTGATGAAACTGGTGTATTCTTTAAAGTTATAAGTAAGATGATTTTCAAATAGGCTAATCTATCTATACTCATTTAATAGGCAAGCAGGTTTTTTGTGACAATCACTCCTCCTAAACTACTGAACTGATTTTCATGTTTTTGGAAGAAGCCTAACGTGAAGTTGTGCAGGAAACTTTTTTTATAGAGATATAATTTGTGAGTGAGGCCCTCTGGCCTCACTCACAAATAAAGTAAAGTAAAGTAAAGTAAAGTATTAAAGTAAAGTAGTCGTAAAGTTGAGTTTTTTCCTATAAGCTTAACATTGGGAAATAACTATAAGTTTTAAGCAATCAGCTGGATAGATTAAACACAGTTAATCAGCAGGCCATGTTGGCTTTGGAACGGTAACACAATATTTATACGGGAATGTCAGTATAATATTACGTTGTGATCGCGAGCGAAGCCGCGACAGGCTACTAGTCGTTTTTATCGGTTGTTTACTTCACGCTTCCTTTTGTGTTTTTTATTTATTCAGGATGTGCAAGCGGAAATGTCAATTTATGCAATTTAAAATTTCTGCAACTAATATTTTTCTTAATCATAATTTACAAAATATTGAGAATGGTCTAGTGCAACTCAGGGGTGGAGGTGGAAATGTGCAATCGAACTTGCTTTGGCTACCGAGTTGCATGACCATCTCTTCCCCCTCCCCCCCTTACACACACAGACGCACTCGAAATGAACTGTTTATACAGTTATTGACGCCAACAATGCTGCACTGATAAGGATAAGATAAGATGACGGCGAGTAATTAATGTATGTATTGTGTGAATCGTTGGCGCAGTAGTCAAGGCGACGGACTCCGGACATGACAGCGGGCCCTGTCATGGAATTAAATTCCGGTTCTGGAAAATAAATTGTATCGATACTAAACTCGTACTGTAACGGCTCACCCCTCCACCCAGAGATCTGTAGTCTATGTGGTTGTGGACTGGCAAAGAAAGGCAAAAAAGGGCTGCCAACCACTTAAAAAACGAGTTGCACGTAGCAAGCTGACGGGGAGCTAAAGGGAGCGGGTAGTAATGGGGTGGTTCAAACTACGCCAAGCTGACACATATTTTTACAGCGATAAATTACCGCAAGACAACGCGCTAAATTTTGTCAAATTATACATTTTTGTTTATAACTTGAAATAGTTGTACTAACATTATGAGAGAGGGTTTAACATTGTTATCTCTATATTTTCTATGATTTAAGAGCATTAATTTTACATCCGGGGCTTTTTAGACCGTTTTTGGGTCCAACAACTCAAAATTTAAATATTCCAACGCCAAATAAGGAGACTTAGGGGTTTCAATCGTTTTGTCTAGTGAACTTGTCTAACTGTTTATAGAAAGGAAAGTCCCCACCAAATTTTAAATAAATCAGAAAAATACGGTCGCTATAGAGTTTTACCATTTACCACACATAAACATAATTTCTAGCGCCCCCTCACCCCCCCTCCCCCAAATAAAACGTGTTCGGAGGGCCACGTTAGAAACTTCTGTGGTGGTCCCGCGAGCTTACCGAGCGGGTCATGCTAATAGGTTTTCTACAGGAATGTCGCTGAAAAAAATGTCCACTGTAACTCATTTCACAAAGCCGGGTTTAGTTAAGTTTTGATGTTATTATTGTGTAGATGCAGTGTATTATTATGAGAAAATATTAAGGCGAACTGGCGTATACTAGAAAAGCCACTCCATGGGTGTTAAAAGTTTTACTTTTGAAATATTGATTTTATTATTTGAACTAGCTGCTATCGTTCAACAGTTGTGTGTACTGCATTCTGTGTTTAACACGTGGAATTACTACAAAACATGATCAGCTGTTTGAATTATCATCAGCTCAAACTAAAGTGGATGTCCATAAGAATAATACAGGATTGGAACTTTGACTCCCCGTGGGGCGGAGTCCTATGGGAATTTCTTAAAATCCTTTCTTAGTGGTTGCCTATGTTATGGAAAGAGTATACGTGCCACATTTTGGGATTGTAGGGGTATAGGTTTGGCCTGGGGATGATCGGTTTTTCATATGTATACATTATCCATAAAAATAACATTAGGTTGAAACTTTGTAGCCCCGTGGGGTGGAGCCCTATGGACTTTTTTAAAATCCTTTCTTAGTGGTTACCTACTTTGTGGAAAGAGTATACGTGCAGAATTTCGTGGTTGTATGTGTAGAGGTTTGGCCTGGGGTATGATCGGTTTTCCGTTTTTCGTATGTATAAATTGTCCATAAGAATAACATGGGGGTTGAAACGTTGACTCCCCGTGGGCTGGAGCCCTATAGGAATTTCTCAAAATCCTTTCTTAATGGTAACATACGTTGTGGAAATAGTTTACGTGCCGAATTTCGTGGTTGTAGGTGTAGAGGTTTGGCCTGGGGGATGATCGGTTTTTAGTATTTACAGATATAGATTAGTATTCCCATTGTTAGATGTTCCCAAAATGCTGTTAGTGTGGTTAGTGTTGACTTTTGTCATAAATTGTTACAGAAGATAGGTTGTCAGATCTGTCCTCAACACACAAGTCACGAACAGACAACTTGTAGTCGAGTGCTGATAAGGCTAGGGATGGTATAGACCGGTCGGAACTTGCGGCAATTCATTGGTTAGTGTACAAGTAGACAAAAAGGCGTGATGAGGTTCAGTAATTAACTACAATTGAAAAGGAAACGCAAAAGGTTTCCTTCGACCTTCTCCGTAGCCGTAGACAGCCAGTGTAGGCGTTGGCTCAAGTACGTTCCCTCGAAGAGGAAGGCCTACAACACTGCACCGGCGCCGCGCTGAGTAGTTGTAGATGTAGCACATACGCACTATACAGGGTGAATAAAAAGTCAAGACCCACCCTCTATTTTATTTTATTTTTAAAAATATAAACTAATATCTTTTGGGTAGTGATAGTAACTGGAGATGTAGTATCTTTTGACATTATTTAAAATTTTGAGTGTCCCCTAAATATGAGATTTTTGGGGCAGCTCAACATTTTTAAAAGTAAACCCCTTTTGAGTGACCCCTAATTTTAAAGAACTATAAAAAGTAGATAATTGGTAAAAACTAGAAGCCGCAATCTCTTCCCTAACCAAAATGGCAGCCAGTCAAAATTTAAAAAAAAACTTGAATTCAAATATGGAGGGCAATATATTTTTGTTTTATATTTACCTTTACTAAGTTAAAACTAACTGAATCCCTTCGCGTTGTGATATTAATTTCAGGCGTACTATCTTTTGACACTGTTAAACATGTCCCCCAAGATTTACTTTCCAGATTTGAAAACAATATTTGGGAAAATTGACTGGCTGCTATTTTGGTTAGGGAAGAGATAGCAGTCTCTTGTTTTCACCATTTATCTAATTTTGTCTAATTATTTAAAATGAGGGTTCACTCAAAGGGGGTTCACATTTAAATATTTTTAGTTGCCCCCAAAATCCTCTAGTTATGGGGGGACACTTAAAATTTTATTGTCAAAAATATACTACATCTTAAGTTACTATAACTACCCAAAAATTTTAGTTTATACTAACAAATAAAAAAATATACAGGGGTCCTGACTTTACTCACCCTATATGGAGAGAATTCTCAATTAAACACAATATTATACATTGACAAAATGGTCATAAAAAACGTATTTGTTTAATTGTTTTTAAAGACTTATTACTAAGACTCAGTACCTTACAAAGTATTACAAATATTTTCTAAAATTGGGTATTTTTAAACGTATGCAAATTGGCTTTATTGTCATCAAAATTGTTGATAACACTTATCATCAGCTACAGACTAAAAGGACCGCTGCAAGCTCTACCTAGCGGGTACAACTGGAACTAGCTGCGGCAGATCGCAATGCCGACTTACTCTTGGCCATGTAAGCTCTACCTAACGGGCACAACTGGAACTAGCTGTGGCAGAGTACTGCATTGCCGACTTGCTCTTGGCGCTGCAGCTTTAACTTGCGGGCAAAACTGGAACTAGCACCATACAATTTTAAACACACACAATTTCGGTGTTGACTATTTGATAAACCAGCCAGCCAAACCAGTAGGTTGACCAGCCAGGTTGAGTAGGTTGGTGGGTTTGTTTAAAAACAAATAATTTAATATTTTTAATCATCAAAGTAGTTATTTAATTAGTAGTTAGTTTTAATTATCAAAGTAGTGATTGAGGAGAAAATAAAAAAGTATTCATTAAATTACCCATTTTAATCTTATGAGAAAAGGTTTTAGTTTTTCACAGTTAATTTGATTGTAATAATCACTTTTATTTTTATCTCAACTAAAAATAAAAAACCATCAGTTTGGTGTTTAAATTGTTCTACGTCCAGCCGATGCCGAGATATTCGAAGTGCTAAACACAGTAAGTGGTCCAATTGTTATTGCTATTGAACTAGCTGCTACTCGCGGCTTCGCTCGTAACAAATTAAAATAAATTAGAAACCTCTGACCAATCATTCTGGTAATCTACTTACCAGCCTGTTGTGGTTTCAGTCAACAGGTGCCCTCGTGAAATAATCACGGAATGGCAGACGACAGTTACTATCTTTGACTTTGCTCACGTCGTTGCATGCGTTATAAAACCTGAAATGAAATCTTTTCAATGTGATCAGGACGTGGACATAGCTTAAGGTTGTTCATTCAAAAAATAAATTTCAGATTTTTATGTATGAATGTGTTTGTTACAATGTACTAAACACGAGAATGAGGTTTAAAAAATTTTAAAAAAATTCAGGGGTATATTACAAGGGACTAAAGGGGCGATTTTTGGGTGTTTTGTTACCAATAAGCAAAGCAACCCGTTGATATTTTTTAAAATAAAAATACATTTTTTGCTTTCTAAATGCTTCCTTTATGCGTTAAAATAAAAATAATAAAAATCTGAAAAACAGTTTTTAATTTTTTTTGTTTTACACCTTATTTTAAAATTAAGATTTAAACAATAAAAAACGAGTTTTGTTTTAATAGATGTGGGTTTTATCTGATATTGTATAGGCGTTTTTAAATCTTTTCTATGTATAACAGTTCTGCTTCCTTATTGGTAAAAGTAGCACCATGTAGGGTCGGCACGCTGCACTGCAAGTGTAGTGGTGATCACCTACAGTGCCCGCACGCGTCGAGGGGCGAGGTGCGTCGCCGCTCAAGGTCATTCCGTACTCCGCGCGCTTTCTGTGTTTCTCTCTCTCTTTCTGTCTCTCTCCTCTGCACTCCCACCACTTGTTCAGTTTCACGCGTAAAATTCCGGCAAAACGGACATAGCTTAAGAATTCAAGTTCTTCCATGAAGTTCAGTTGTGTATCTTTATGAATACGATACGTACTTCTTTACAATGAAGTACACTTTAAAAGACTTTGCTATAGATGGTTTGTGGTCATAGACCAAATACCCCCGTCGCAGCAAACCTGCATACTCAGCGAATTTCCAATGAATATATAACATAACACATTATAACACTTAACAGGATTCATAAGAAATGTATTCACAAACAAGCGATATTTAAAATATTAATTATTCTCCATAAGAATAACATTGGGGATGAGTACGCAGGTTTGCTGCAACAAGGCACACAAAATAATGGGTTTTTATGCAAATATCAATAGAACTCATCTTAGTGAAGTCACATACCAAGTTTCATCCATATACATTCATAAATAAGCGATATATAACATTTTAAGTATTTTCCATAAGAATAACATGGGGACCGAGTACCTAGGTTTGCTGCTACAGGAGCCATAGGCGAAAAATTGTTTTTTTGTGCAAACAACAATAAACCATAACCAGATCAAGCCATATACCAAATTTCGCCAGTTTATGTTCATAAATAAGCGAGATATACAATTTTCCTTTTTCTCCATAAGAATAACATTAGACAACGTACTGTGTTTAGCACTTTCAATATCTCGGTAACCAATTGACGTAGAGCAATGATCAAAATACCAAATTGTTTGTTTTTTTAAGCTGAATTCAATGGTATAAATTAAAATTTGATTTAAATTAAAATTAAATGTGAAAACCCCAAAAAACCTCATTTTTGGGGTACAAAACCCCCCAAAAACCCCCCTTCGGATGGTGCGATTCATCTGGTTTTCGAACTCGTTCAAATAAATGGTACTTTGCACATTTGTACCAAATTTCATTAAGATCGGACCTTTTTTACGAGAGTTATCGTGCTTACGGACACACATATATATATATATATATATATATATATATATATATATATATACATATATAAAAATTTGAACGAATGGTGTTTTTGGCATCTGGGGACCTCAAAATGAAAAGTTATCATGGTCTCGGGCTTAAGTCTTACCATGAGACCTACGGTAATAGCTTCTTCCCTATAGGGGAAATTCGCTAAAAGTGGTAAAAGTTAGACATTTATTAGAAAATTAAAGACTGTTATTTGCTCGGTAGAAGTTAATTGACTATGTGTATAAACCTGATACTTACACCCCACATATTGAAATCAAAATACGTGTATATGACAATGAGATGGTCCGCGGTTTATTGTTGCGTTCCAAATAACACATTTAATTTACCACCACTCCACCATTTACGTTTGTTTCAGGCCATCGACATATTTGGGAGATAAAAAACCTGAAATGAAATACAGTAAATCCAATTAAATAATTTGATAAACATATTTTTTTCTGACACTAACTTCCTAACTGAAATAAATATTATAAAGCGCTAATTTTGAAATAATGTAATCAAATGGGAACCGCAGTAACAACAGATTCGCCGTGACAAATACGACCATCATTTTACTTTCTCCCCCTATACCAAGTATATGGAGAAAGTATTGTTTTCGTAAAAATTTTCGAATTTGAGTTGTTAGTGGAAATATTCGTTTTGGTGCTCCCTGAACCCAAAAAAGTGGTTTTTACGTGATGTCTGTCTGTGTGTGTGTGTGTCCGTGTGTGTGTGTGTGTGTGTGTGTGTGTGTGTGTGTGTGTGTGTGTGTGTGTGTGTGTGTGTGTGTGTCTGTGTGTGTGTCTGTGTGGATGTTTACAGAGCTAGAGCCCTAACCTATGGGCCGATTTTTATGAAATTTGGTATGTAGGTACTAATCCACGATATCTCCAGGGGTTTTTTTCATTTTTTTGGATTTTTGATTTTTAAGGGTAATTATCCCCCAAAAACCGCCAAAAAACATGAAAAATCCAAATTTCTCAAAAACGGCTCTAACGATTTTGATTAAACTTTCGTGGTTTGTAGAACTTTAGGTTTGCAACAAAATGACACCACCCGCATTTCTTGAAAAATTCGGGTTCAGAAATTACAGGACTTAAAACATCCAAAATTCAATTTTTTGGATTTTTTATAAAAAATCATAAATGTTAAAAAATATTACTATTCACCATTAAAAAGAGCTCAAAAAACTAAATAAATTAGTATTTTAAATTACTATTCTACGATTGCTAGTTACGGAGAAAATTGAAATTTTCATTTAGCGGTAAACACAGTACGTTGTCCAATGTTATTCTTATGGGGAATACAAATATAACTATTTCTCTCTTATTTACTGATCAATTTCATTAAAATTTGATTTGCAGGTCAAGTTAGCATTGACCAACAGATGATGTTCGAAATGTGTTGCTATTTAACCCTGGGGGGGCAAGGGGGCATTTCCCCTCTCAAAACCACTGTGTGTAGCAACGGACTCTATAGTGCCTCCCAAAAAGGGATTTGGGTGGATATTTCTGAAAACAACTATTTTAGACAATTTTCTGTACATATATCTATACTTCATATTCTATATTTAGTAAATAACAAATATTTTTGTCATTAAAGTTTGGCTAAAAGGGAGAGAGTATGTGTCAGTTTCCTGATACCGTTTATTTATATTAATATTAGTATAGTATTTTAGTTTAGTATTATTAGTATCATTAGTATTTTATTAGTATAAGTATTTTTTTAAATAGTTTTGCAGTTAGTTTATTATAACGTATGATAGTTCAGAAAGCATTAGAAAACCTCTTACTGGTCGTCCTAATGTACATAATGAGGATGAGCGGAGGTGATGGTGGTTTTACGTTCATGAGTGTAATAAGACTAATAATAGTTTCGTTCAGTGTATTAAGGTTTCAATTTTGCTAATCCAAGGTTTGTGATGATTTCAGTTACTTTTTCATCAGCCACCACTGAGGTACTATATTGAAAGAAGATACCCCTTGTGTGGTAAGGTCAAATCCTAAACTAAAACATTTGGGGTTTGTACCAAAAAACTCTGAGTTTCGTAGAATCTACTGTTCTACCTTTTTTAACTAACACATCAAGCACGTTGTTCCTGAGATCTCGCGTATAAAACGTTCTGATGTGTATTCAAATATAAAATAGGATATCTGTAACATAGTCTATGTTCTAGCTGCTATATTCATGGCTTAAAATTACATTATCGTATAGATTTGAAAATGTCAATTTAAAAAAAATAAACTTCAATACGTTCGCTCCCATTTGTATTATTTTTCTACACATAAATGTATATATTTTACACATAGTATTTTTCACTCCCAAAAATAGGATGGTGGACAATCCTTGAACCATGACTTCCAAGGGCGTAGCCAGGGGGTGTGCTGAAGGTTCTCCAGCACCCCCCGAAATTCTCATCAAATTACGTTTTTGATAATGACTAACAGAGGCTTCTTTGACAGTAGTGTGGGTTTGCGGGTTTTGCGCCGGAAGTGACGTCATCCGGTCACGTGACCGGAAGTGCTGAGTCATGAAAGATGTTATCTGGGGCTGAGCCAGTGACGTAGGCGGTTTTGTGACGAAATGAGTAAAAGTTCAAAGTTCAAGGTCACGGGGAGGTAATTTTAAAAAAGTACTACCTCGCACGCGTAAAATCCGATTGTGATTCGATAGTTTTAATTCGATAAAATATCGAATGAAAATTATCGAATGAAGCAATCGAATGATACGAGTGCGAGGGTGATTCGATAGTTAATCGATAATAGATATCGAATGAAACAATCGAATGCAGCAATAGAATGATACGAGTGCGAGGTAGTACTGTTACAAATATTACTTTATTTTATTTACAATAATTCATGTTTACAATAGTTCCCCGTTGTTCGTTGTCATCGATGTTGATGATCCCGACGAGTCGCGGTCATCGTGTGTTTTCCTGAAGAAAGAAGGTAGATACTTTGATCCCTGCGCAGAGTCCATGTTGTGTTTTCGTCACCTATCCGTTCTGATCGGTGTTTGCATTTCATTGCTGTCAGGTGGAAATACTACCTGACGGCAATGAAGTAGAAACATCTATCAGATCTCGAGTGACATGATATTATTATTTTGTGAAGAGCGTCTCGGAGAGCTCGATGTTCACCGGTCGAGAGCCGGAGGTGAACTGACTATTCGCTAGCTAGCGTTCTGGTATCAAACAAAAATGGTGAGGGTAAAAGTGAGGTGGGGCGGAGCAGATGGCGGACGTCAGATGGCAGGTGGCAAGTGCGCGGCAGATGGCAGCTGGCGCGGGGAGGAAGACTTTGAATAAACTATCCATCAAGGATAATGTAATTGCTTCTGTATCAGAGGATGTTGTGGTAGACACTTCTTGTACTTGTATTTGATCAGTCGTTTCATTAGTGTCAGCTTCGTAAATATTAAAATATAAAGATGTGGAAGAAACATTATTGTATCGTATTTGTGAATCAAAGTGTACCGCGCAAGAGCTGGGCGTATAGTGATATATCGTCTGCGTGTAGGTTAGGTACTCGGCCCTTCCCCCACCACACCAGTCCCCCCACCAAGCTTTACATCGCATAATAACTTGTTTACATGTGTTAGTTAGGGTTTAGCTCTTAGACTGTTAAGACCTTAGCTCCGTAACTGAAAACCTCAATAATGTTTGCTCAACGCTGTATAATTATAACAGTTAGTGTTCTATTCGTTACGAACGAACACAATAAGCTGGACCGACTTATAATTTATACTAAATCATATATTATATTACTGCCGAGAATGTGACTTAGCAACAAACAATTAAAAATCAAAATAAATACTGTAAATATTACTCACAATAATATTAATTACTTCAATCTTCGAGATTTATGTTATAATAGTTATTACTAATTTTCCGATGTCAAATAATAGCAGGTTACCAATTCTGTGACTACATGTTGTACTTTAAACCAAAAATAAAGAAGTTATTTAGGTCTGTGCTTGAAAATAGTTGTTCTTTGCAAATTGCCCAAGTCCCCAAGGCTATCCAAACAATTTCCAAAACGGGGAACAGCGCAGTAAGTACTTCTCACTTGAATTATAAAGTGTTCTATTCCCCGCTCTGTATTAAAGGAAGACAATCATAATCAATTAATTTAACAAGTCCCATTTAAAACCTACACATAGGCAGTGGTCAAACTCAGTTGAGAGAAACGACTCGCGACTTTTACGATAATACGTAAAACTCTTTATTTCAATGATTAGGTTAGAGGTTACGAACGAATACAATAAGCTGGACCGACTTATAATTTATACTAAATCATATATTATATTACTGCCGAGAATGTGACTTAGCAACAAACAATAATACAATATTTTACACAATTAAAAATCAAAATAAATACTGTAAATATTACTCACAATAATATTAATTATTTCAATCTTCGAGATTGATGTTATAATAGTTATTACTAATTTTCCGATGTCAAATAATAGCAGGTTACCAATTCTGTGACTAGTGGCGCAACCTGTCAGTGTCATGTTAAACCACGTACTGCTTTACCGACTTGGATGACATGATGCGGGTTGCTCTAACGGCCGTGGGCGGAACTACTTGATAGAAAGGTTATATAAAGAATAAAAAATATACTGAGCTTAGCAATAATTTAATCAGGTTTTTTTTTTTAGTTCTCGTCATCTTACGTAAATTTTAAATTGATTAGGTCTAACTCACCTTATAATTAACGAAAGAAGTAAATAAACAAATATTTTTTCGCAACGAACTGATTCTAAAACATTTTCTGTGTAGGTTAAGTAGTTTGAACGTAAAACGTTTTATTGGGGGTCTAAATCAATTAAAATTACTATTTATTTAAGAAACAAATTGTAACTTAATAAAAGGTTTACAAAATGATCAGAAACGTTAAATATTTTTCGCAACGAACTGATTCTAAAACATTTTCTGTGTAGGTTAAGTAGTTTGAACGTAAAACGTTTTATTGGGGGTCTAAATCAATTAAAATTACTATTTATTTAAGAAACAAATTGTAACTTAATAAAAGGTTTACAAAATGATCAGAAACGTTAAATATTATTACAAATTGTCTATAATATTAAAATAGCTATTTTTAATATGCATGTACCCATAAAATACATGTTAATCTTAATACTATATGTATAGTTTAATATGGTCACATGTATTGTAGTTTCAAATCTTTGCTTAAGACTGTTAATGTTCACACCTATGTACAATCGTAGGTAAACAATAAATTAAGCTATAAATAAATTTCGAAAAATCCCGTGATAAAGGATAGAACAATAGACTTATGGGAGAAACAGATGACTGGAGCTTCTCCTTTAAGCAGGAAACCCATTATGTCGGCACGGCACGGCACAGCACAGCACAGGCACACTTTACATAGGGGTTAACCCATTAGTAACGGCCACGACCGCCCAGTAACGTCCCCGTCCCGTTACTACAACCTGGCACGAGGACATGAAATCGACCAAACGTAAAGAATATTTAAACAAGCGTATTCTACTATATATGTAAAGTCAATGAATATTACAAATATACCCCTGTCGCAGCAAACCTGCATACTCAGCGAATTTCCAATGGAGATATAAATGTCTTAATACTACATAAAGCCACTTACCAAGTTTCATAAAAATATATTCACAAATAAGCGATATATACAATTTTAATTATTCTCCATAAGAATAACATTGAGGCTGAGTACGCAGGTTTGCTGCATCAACGAACACAAATGGGTTTTTATCCTAATATCAATATAAATGAACTAGGTGAAGTCATATACCAGTTTGTATTAATTTATGTTCATAATTAAGGGAGACATAGCATTTAATTATTATCCATAAGAATAACATGGGGCTGAGTACGCAGGTTTGCTGCTACGGGAGCCTTTAGCAAAAAAAAAAACTTTTTTTGAGCAAATATCAATAGACCACAACCAGATGAAGCCTTATACCAAGTTTCATTAGTATACGTTCATAAATAAGCGAGATATAAAATTTGTCTTTTCCTCCATAAGAATAACATTAGACAACGTACTGTGTTTAGCACTTTCAATATCTCGGTAACCAATTGACGTATAGAAATGATCAAAATACCTAATTGTGTGTTTTTTAAAGCTAAATTGTAAAAACTAAAATTTGACTATTTTAAAAATGTTATGTAAAAAATTCAAAAAACCCATTTTAGGGGTACAAAACCCCCAAAAATACCCCTTCGGATGGAGCGATCTGGCTGGTTTTCGAACTTAAAAGTCATAAATGTTGCTTTACACGTTTATACCAAATTTCATTAAAATCGGATTATTTTTACGAGTTATCGGGCTCACGGACACACACACATATATATATATATATATATATATATTTATTTATTTATTTATACGTATAAAAATACAGTTTCGAACGAATGGTGTTTTTGGGGTCTGGGGACCTCAAACAAAAAGTTATCATGGTCCCGGGCCTAGGTCTTACCGTGCCGACTACGGTAATAGCTTCTTCCCTATAGTGGAAATTCGCTAACAACAATAAATAAGTATGCAATGATATGTTTATTTCATGTCTAATACAATATTTATAAAATATGATTTGTTTAAATAATTACAGATCATCTTAATCCGCGATTGTCTATAACATTACTACATGCTATTAGAGGCACGTAACACACCATTTTTATTTTATTTTATTGGAACCATTTTGTTTAAACTGTATGTTCCTAGAACTATTTTTAAGTCCAACAAACCTTACATTAAAGGCATGTTTCGTGTATTCTGCTTCAAAATATATCATAATAAATTATCATGGTAGTTATTTTTTCAATTACAACCACAGTACATTGGGCAGTTATCGTCCTTTGCATAATGTCATTTCGTAACCCTTGATTCTCCATTTGAAGAAAAAGGCCAGTAAAAGATATGTCAGCTTTAAATTAAGTAATGTTTATATTTGCATTTGAATGAACAACAATAATTGGAAATACGATATTTTTATCGAAACATATAAAGTGATCTTTTGAACCAATTATTTTAACAGTAAAAGACTAAATCGTTGATGTGAGATGAAAATTATAAAATAAAATTTCCTCACCGATAGCTGGCGGCGAATTGGATCAGCGGTAACGTTCTCCACATCGGCGCTCATTTAGGAAAATGATTAAATTATATGTGAAGGATAATTACGATGATTATCCCCGGACCGAGGGCGAAAAGCCAAACCGCAGGACCGTTACTGATGAAGCTGCAACAATGTAACAAATAGTTGTTTAACTATAGGGCCGGTTTTGAATTAAATAATATTTCCTTCTAAACGCAAACATAACTTTATTTAGAGTAAATATTGAACAACTGATGATAATATTTTAATAATTGAAATGTCTAATCAAAACGTTTCGTCTAGTCAATAAGCCATGCTTTTGCTTTCTAATTTTTATCAGAAGGAAAGAATTTTTTTAGTTTAATACTTTACTAGAGACCGCCCAATGGTTGAAAATCGACCAAATAATTGCAAAATATTGCTCAATATCTGGTGGGTTATAGTGCGCTCATCTCTCAAGAGGATTGATTTGATAGTTTTAAGAAGATAAAACATGAAAGAACGCGACCCAGAGTGTGAGCAAAGCAAAGGTGGATCGGTTTATTATTATTAAGATTAAGTCAAATATAAACAATATTCTTTCTGTAGTTGAAAACCTCGTGCTTTGGGTAATCACTGCAGCTCGTACTATAAATATTCATACGACCCTCGTCCTCGAGATGCACAGACGTGCTGAAATCTATTTTATCATCTCAAGACTTGTATTTGCCCTCATTTTTATCAAGAGTTTCGTAATTTCAGTTCATTACTCCAAATAAAAGATGCATTTTTTTGAACGAAGGCATTTTCCCTGATAACCCAGACGCCCTAGAAAATAAGCTTACCAGCCAATTAGGATTATTACAAAACGAGACCAGCTTTAAGATAACCTCGACCGTTGTTTTGCAGTGACATTGTTATAAAAAAATTGCACTTTGCTCACCAGAGGGTCAAGGAAGCTACTTATTGAGAAACTTACCCCGTTTCCTTCGAGATTAAATTATTCAAATCAAACGATAATTTTGTTGTCTCATGTGATTATTTGAAACTAGAAGTTAATTGGGAGCAGTAGTGCATGTGTCAAACACGATAAATTAGTTTGTTAAATTAAATCAGTGAGTTTTTTATCAGCAGCAGTAACTATTGTTAGCAAAGGTTTTATTGAAAAGCTTTATAATATTTTACCTCTGATTGTTTTACATGTATAGTTTTACACGTTTGCAGCATATTTACCTTTCGTTCATATATGGGTGACCTCAAAACTACCTGATACGGTAGTAACGTTGTAGTATTGTACAATGCATAAAAGGACAAACAGAAGACAGACATACATCTGATTTTTTATATATTTAGACGATAAAGATAGGATCGATATGTGAGATTTCAAATCTGTAGGCTTTATCGTTATGGAATTTCGTGATAGGTCAGTCAGTGTATTTGGATTGTATATATTAAGGTTAATAGTTAGTAATTATATCTATTATAACAGTGTGGTCATTTTGTTTGGACCACCATTGGAATATACAATGGTGCCTCAATGATTTCATGATACAGCACCGATTGAAACCAGTATGTAATTAGATGATATTTTTTAGGTTAGTTAAGCTTTATTTTGTTCCGTTTGTGTATTTTGCTTTTTTGTTAAATAAATAGTAAACAACAACGATTAAAAGAGTTTTTTTTTTTTTTTTTTTTTTTTTTTTTTTTTTTTTTTTTTGCCAATCTATCACAGTTCTGGATTATAATTTCCAATGTTAGGTAAGATTATGATTCCAGTAAATTTTATAATTTGTTGAATGTTTCATGCAAAAACTTTATTTATTATTATTATATTTCGTTTTGAAAAACTAATAATATAATTTAAATTTAATAGCAGTAAACGTTATAAATCAAATAAACTATACACGTTTTTAAAACTTGTTTTTATATTGTAAATTAATTAGTTAAGCTATTTAGAACCTGTTACAGTCAGGGCGCAACCTCAGTACCGTATAGCGTCTTATGGGATATTGACAACGCGAGCTCAGTTAAATGAGGTTTACAGCCAAGGGATATTTTTATTGGCAATATTTATATATAACCTTTATTTTGATCGAAAAACAAAATTTACCACTCCATGGCCGCCATATCTGATTTACTCGATACATTCATCAATGTTTGACACATATTTTAGTATTACTTACTTCACTCATCAAGGTGCCTCTTTGGCCCTAGTTGCTTGCTAAGAAATATACCGTGTTCCGTTTCTCTCAACTGAGTTTGACCACTGCCTATGTGTAGGTTTTAAATGGGACTTGTTAAATTAATTGATTATGATTGTCTTCCTTTAATACAGAGCGGGGAATAGAACACTTTATAATTCAAGTGAGAAGTACTTACTGCGCTGTTCCCCGTTTTGGAAATTGTTTGGATAGCCTTGGGGACTTTGGCAATTTGCAAAGAACAACTATTTTCAAGCACAGACCTATGTGTAGGTTTTAAATGGGACTTGTTAAATTAATTGATTATGATTGTCTTCCTTTAATACAGAGCGGGGAATAGAACACTTTATAATTCAAGTGAGAAGTACTTACTGCGCTGTTCCCCGTTTTGGAAATTGTTTGGATAACCGCCAGGATCGATAAAGTGATACATCATAAAAAATCATAACCGGCTGCCAATACCACTGATGGGATTGAATTTATTCCAGAGTTTTACTCAGCACCACGTAGAGGTTTGGTGTCTGTAGGTATTTAACAATGCATGATATATTTGTTATTGTTTTATTAGTAAATTGGGTACTGGACAAGACTAATGAAAATTATGAGCTTGCGTTTATCCGTACAGAGATCATAACGAAGGTAGTTATTATCGCAAATT
Source organism: Allygus modestus (assembly GCA_963675035.1). Taxonomy (NCBI): domain Eukaryota; kingdom Metazoa; phylum Arthropoda; class Insecta; order Hemiptera; family Cicadellidae; genus Allygus; species Allygus modestus. The sequence continues at coordinate 484,048,715 of OY776112.1, read as the reverse complement.
ATAAGTAACAAAAAACAACATGTATAGATGTGTGTGTTATTGTTGTTTGATCGGATGACTTAAGTAGGTAATTAAAATAAATATATTGTATAATTAACTAGCCGACCTGTTGCGGTTTCCCCGTAAACTATGATAGTTGTGTGCTTCAATCTGTGGTTAGCCCGTGGAACTAATACAAATCAAGATTAGCTGTTTGAATTTTCGGGGTGCGACTCGCGACTTTTACGATAATACGTAAAACTCTTTATTTCAATGATTAGGTTAGAGGTTACGAACGAACACAATAAGCTGGACCGACTTATAATTTATACTAAATCATATATTATATTACTGCCAAGAATGTGACTTAGCAACAAACAATAATACAATATTTTACACAATTAAAAATCAAAATAAATACTGTAAATATTACTCACAATATTATTAATTATTTCAATCTTCGAGATTGATGTTATAATAGTTATTACTAATTTTCCGATGTCAAATAATAGCAGGTTACCAATTCTGTGACTTGAAGTGTAAACTCACGGTGAAAGTGTTACATGTTAGTTGGTCCTTTTGCAAAAGAAATTTCTGCCACAATAACTAAGTATACAAAATTATTGGTTTTTAATGCATACTTTTGAAAGAGTTTAAATAGAGTAGAGATAATTGAAACTTGAGATTCTTAATCAAATAAAATATGAAAAGCGGTAAAAAACCTGCTCATGTTTATAATTGACAGCTTTTCCTGATGGAGGTTTTGATTGCATTTTAATGAACTCTTAGACGAAGTGGGGGTGAATGATAAACCTCTTCCTCTTATCATTCTCAACCGAAGCATGGACCGGTACAGTTGTAATATCTGCGCTAAAAGCTTTGCTCGTCGATGCGGGGTTAATCGGCACATGCGCGAACAACACACAGCATGTGATCCTGTTGTTTGCCCTTTCTGCGGAGTTCATTTTCGCAGAGAGGAAAAGTTGGACAGACACATTCGGTGTGGCGCTTGCTGTGGGGAACGACCGCAGCCTTCACCCCCGAGTGGAGCACGACCGCAGCTTGACAACTTGCAACGTCCGCAGCCTTCACCCCCGAGTGGAGCACGACCGCAGCTTGGCAACTTCCAACAACAGTCAAGATCGTGTCCCAGAGATGCATCGCCTCCACCTTCACCTCCGAGATGTGCACGTGTGCAACGTCCAATTGGTAATACTTAATAGTAATAATAGTATTATAAAAAAAAAAAAAAAAAAGAATTATAGGGATACAGGAAAAAGTTGTATTTCTAAAAAAAAAAAAGTTATTTGTCAGCCATTTAAATATTTCAAAGACAAATTCCATGAAAACTAGCAACTGAAACAAAATTTTACAAGACATACAATTTAAAGCACTGTGTACTCCAAATCCAATGATATTTTTTTACCGTAAAAATCGGTTAATAAACAAAAAAGTTATGACAATTTTTTATAATACATTTCAAAATGTCGGCCATATACAAATTTTCTAAGTCAAATTCCTTAGTTCATTTGACCAAGTCCTTTTAAATTTTATGTCTTGTAAAATTTTATGTCTTGTAAAAATTTTGTTTTAGTTGCTGGTTTTCTAGGAATTTGACTTTGAAATGTGTATATGGCAGCCATTTTAAACAAAATTACCATAAATTTTTATTTATTATTCGGTGACACCCTGCGGTGATACCGCATTTTTGTGACACCCTGTATATATATATATATATATATATATATATATATATATATATATATATATATATATATTTGAACGAATAGTGTTTTCAGCATCTGGGGACCTCAAAACAAAAAGTTATCATAGTCTCGGGGCCTAAGTCTTACCATGCCACCTACGTATAGGGGAGATTCGCTACAATTATATAAGTAGAAACACACGTCAGTTAATCTAAAATACCCCCGTAGCAGCAAACCTGCGTACTCAGCGAATTTCCAATGCATATTTATGTATCATAATACCACATAAAGCCACATACCAAGTTTAATCAATATAAATTCATGAATAAACGATTTATGACATTTTAATTATTCTCCATAAGAATAACATGACAGCTGAGTACATGGCAGCAGGTTTGCTGAAGCAAAGAACACAAAAAAAATAGGGGTTTATACAAATATCAATATAACTCATGTAGGTAAAGCCACATACCAAATTTCATTAATTTATTTTCATAATGAAGGCAGATAACACGTTACTTATTCTCCATAAGAATAACATGGGGCTGAGTACGCAGGTTTGCTGCTACGGTAGCCTTGGGTAAAAAATTGTCTTTTTGAGCAAACACCAATGGTCCACAACCAGATGAAGCCGTATACCAAGTTTTGTCAGTATACGTTCATAAATAAGCAAGATATAAAATTTTGATTTTTCTCCATAAGAATAACATTAGACAACGTACTGTGTTTAGCACTGTCAATATCTTGGTAACCAATTGACGTAGAGAAATGATCAAAATACCAAATTGTGTTTTTTTTTTTTAAGCTGAATCCAATGGAAAAAAAATAAAATTTGACTATTTCCAAAATTATATATATATAAAAAATTCGAAAAACCCATTTTTGGGGTACAAAACCCCCATATACAGTTTCGAACGAATGGTGTTTTTGGGGTCTGGGGACCTCAAAACGAAAAGTTATCATGGTCCCAGGCCTAGGTCTTACCATGCCGACTACGGTAATAGCTTCTTCCCTATAGGGGAAATTCGCTAAAAGTATAGACTTAATCACATGTTTTAATGTAAACAAAGCAGACAACTTTTTTTGAAATTTGGAGCAAATGTGGAGAGTAACATTTATGACTTTAGGTTCGAAAATCATATCAATCAAAAATCTGTTTTTTTTTTCTTTGCAAATTTGACCCAGAAATGTTAAAAACATTCAATATCAATATTAATTATCTCTTTCAATCAGTTTTAGTTACAAATTAAACTTTGTAATTTATATCAGAATTCAACTTTGTCTAATAATTCATCCATGCTATAGGATACATTCGTAAAGTCCCTGTTGCAGAGATGTTCAAAGTTGTAAACACAGTACGTTGTCCAATGTTATCCTCATGGAGAATAAATAAAATTCTACATCTCGATTATTTATGAAACTTTATCTTTCTCGTTGCAGCAAACCTGCGTCCTCAATCCTAATGTTATTCTTATGGAGAATAAAATAAAATGCTATATATCACTTATTTATGGATGTATATTTGTGAAACTTGGTAAATAGCTCTATATAAGCATTGGAAATTCGCTGAGTACGCAGGTTTGCTGCGACGGGGGTATTTAATTTTCCCTCAACATGTAAATAGTAAAGCAAAAAATACTGTATTAATATTTGTGTCTTCTCTTTCTTTTTTTTTTAGCAGTTGTAAGACCTATACCTCGGGATGATCCGGCTGTGGCGGATGCCCCCGAGGTAATTGACTTAACGGTCGATTAGAAGATCGCAAGAGAAACCAACTGCAGACGGCTGACAATGGTCATACCACGGATTATTCAAAGTAAGCAGCTGGTTTTGTAAGTTGTACATAATCTAGACACTGTTGAAACCGATATCGGAGCAATATTTTGATAAATACATATCTAATGGTACATTGTAATCGATTTCGATTTGTCACACCGTTCATCTGCCCGCGGCGCAGCGTTCGTTCGTTTACACGCTTCTGTACATCTTAGTAATTAATGAAAATGGAATGAAACTTGATGTTGTATACAAAAAACTACTGAACCGACTGGGTTGAAACTTTACACAAATGTAGATCTTGAAGTGTAAACTCACGGTGATATTATTATAATATAAAACATGAATCAATTTTATGACGCAGCATTTTAATATATTTTTTCAACTTTCTACGATGGTCAACAATGGTATGACATCTTGCAAACCTGCATAGCAATGAGCAAACTGTAGAAGTAAGACTCTTAAAATCTACATCATTTAATGCATACAAAGCAATAAACCATACGTTTATTATATTTAGATTATGTCTACTCATTGGCTAGTAGTTTCTACTGTTGCATTGTAAAAATAACAGGAGACAAAGGTCACTGATAATCCCCTTTAAAAGCGTCTAAGCGTAAGTTGCTATTGAGTCTCTTCAGACATACGATAGCCTTTACACTCTGATAAGAGACACGCCTCTTACACCACATGACTGATCTTTGCAAGACCTGGTACTGGGTTGTCTACCACGTTTAGAAGTTAGCAGTTCGGTAAAATTAGGCCCGTTATGTTAACAAATATGTAATAACTTTGAAATAAATCCAGATTTAAATTGATTTTACATTAAATTAAGTATATGTATATGTATGTTTATTTATTATGTATGAAAGTCCTTCAGCAGCAAACACTTTTAACTTGTTTAATGAATTGTAAGTCACTATCAGCTGTTGTCAATGTATCGATGTTCCAGATAGTATGTTCAGTAATTACTTGTTTGAAAGCAATTTAATACAAAATAAAAATAAACAAGCCAACTTAAACATCTTTGTGAATTTCAAAGCGAAATTATTTGAAATAGCAGCCAGTATTAAATTATGAAACACCCTCTTATTGAAAAACTTTATTTTCTACACTTTCGTAGCCAACTAATGCCTTAAAATATTGGTGGATTAATTATTCTGAACATGATTGCCTAAACTGGACTAACTAATTAACAAATATGTAATAACTTTGAAATAAATCCAGATTTAAATTGATTTTACATTAAATTAAGTATATGTATATGTATGTTTATTTATTATGTATGAAAGTCCTTCAGCAGCAAACACTTTTAACTTGTTTAATGAATTGTAAGTCACTATCAGCTGTTGTCAATGTATCGATGTTCCAGATAGTATGTTCAGTAATTACTTGTTTGAAAGCAATTTAATACAAAATAAAAATAAACAAACCAACTTAAACATCTTTGTGAATTTCAAAGCAAAATTATTTAACTTTATTTTCTACACTTTCGTAGCCAACTAATGCCTTAAAATATTGGTGGATTAATTATTCTGAACATGATTGCCTAAACTGGACTAACTAACGTAATATTTTAAGAAGATGCCCAATAAACACACTATAACGTTGTTACTATTGTCCCTTGTCCTCTTATCCCCGTCTGTGAGGGGAGTTGATCCTTCAATTAAGGGTAGAAGACATCCTTCGTCAGCGAATAGCGGCTTAGCAAACCCAATTACTTTTATCATCTCATCTACTCGTAACATGTGCGGTATTTGTTGTTTTCATTACACAATGCTACTTAGTAAGAAGTTTAAATCTACCTTTATATTTGGTTTTAATTGCAAAGTTGTTTATAAAAAGTTACATTTAAAGGCTTTTGACGAGTATAAGTTCCATATTTGTGTTGCGGATCATAATTTTCGAACTAATAACAAAATATAACTCTATACTGTTATTTTCAAAAATCACCCCATCTAATTTTGTTAATAACTTTAATTTTCTTAAAAAAGACAATTAAATAATTTTAATAAGAAAAAATGTTTTACAAAAATACCACAATAATTCAACCATCTTTTGTTCAGTAAAATATAAGCAATATTTTGATAAATACATATCTAATGGTACATTGTAATCGATTTCGTTTTGTCACACCGTTCATCTGCCCGCGGCGCAGCGTTCGTTCGTTTACACGCTTCTGTACATCTTAGTAATTAATGAAAATGGAATGAAACTTATGTATTTCAATTTTTTTTTTCTGCATGTATATAGTACAAATATACAGTATGAATATATTCCAGATCAAAATTTTATATATATATATATATATATATATATATATATATAGATATGAAATGTTTAATAATTAGAACATTAGAGAGTTAGAAGTCGGTTGTAGCTTGTCAACCAATCAGTGCTGACCTACAGCGGCAAGCCGGCCGGTGCATAACTATTATCACTTAACGACCCAGCGAACGATGATAGGGAATTGTCCGTTGCATATTCTGTATGATCTGCATGAGTGCATACTTTATTTACTTTTGAACTCTAATAATCTATACATATAAAAGGCGAAGCCCTCACTGACTCACTCATCACAAATTCTCCTACTTCCCATTTACCAAGTGAGTTAAAAAACAAGCAAATCCTTTCTCCAGCTCGATGTTCACCGGTCGAGAGCCGGAGGGCTACAATTTTGCTTGTTTCTATCAGATCTTCTCTTTTTAAATTCTCAGTTAATTTCATTAGGCTAGAAGGCATAGATCGAAACGAATCAATAAACCTAAGTTTTATTTTGCCAACCTTTTTAGAGAAGCTTATAAATTTTTCCATTGTTGTTGCCAAAACATCTATTGCCCCATCATCTCTTCCTAACTCCGGGATTATGAAATGAGAGTCATATCCGCTAAGGTTATGTAGAACAACGGGTATAAAAGAAGGCACTTTGTAATTTAAGTTGCAAGCGTTACAGGCTGCACCTCTGTAGGCTCCTGTAAGATGGTCGTGATCGCGCACTTTAACGTTATCTGGTGTAAATAGGTTATTACACAGATAACATGTTGTTGCCAAATTGTGATGTTGAAGTTGGTGTTCTTCCATAGGTTGCATCGGTATTTTAATTTTGTCGAGTTCTTCAACCTTAGAGACAATGTAATACAAATCATCTACAAAGTGTTTCACTGCTTGTTCACCGCGATAAATCTTCGGAGCAGATGTTAGTCCAAATTCTTGAAGATGTTCTTCAGACATCTTCCAATATCTTACCAAACAAAGATTTTTTTTCTAAGTCCCGAAGTGGGTCAAGGTCATCTGAACATGTTGCCAAAACGGGGAATAGAGCAGTATGTGATTCCCACTTGGACCACAAACTGCTCTATTCCCCGCTCTGTATTAGGGAAGTGAATTTTGAAGAAAGGTCACAGTTATAGGCAATAAACCTGATAACAGAACCTTTTATTAATTTATCCAAACAAAAGGAAGTTACAGATAGTTTGCAGGGAGTATTTGCAAAAGTTTCTCGAGGGTAAGATGGGTAATGTCAACCGGTTTGCGCGCCGTATTGACATAAGGTCGGTTTGCGCGCCATACCTTTTTGTAAGGGGTTAGGAAAAGGATGAGAAACATACTGATCAGTTAAAGTTAATTTTCCAAAGACCAACCAAGGTCGGTTTTACAAAGGTCAACAACATCCTGAAACCCAGTCGGACGTTGGTCTGTAACGGGCGCCAGGCAACTGCGAACCAAAGTTTTGACCAAGATCAGTTTTAAAGCGCGAAAGAAAAGTACATATTTCATTAGTAAATAAAACACTTCAAAGACCAACACCACAAATAATTACAAACACCAACACTAACAAACGATATGGTCAGTTTACAACAGTCGCGCACTCTGAAACCGCAAGGACGTTCATCACTGTGTAGGCGTCAGAGTACTACGAACCGAAGTACAATAATACCTGACCAAGGTCCCCTTAAGTTTATTTCCCTGAAGATGTATCCCCCCCCCCAAGATAAGCAAAATGGTCAGTTAACAACAGTCGTGCACTCTGAAACCGCAAGGACGTTCATCACTGTGTAGGCGCCAGAGTACTACGAACCGAAGTACAATAATCACCTGACCAAGATCCCCTTAGATTTAACCAAGATAAGCAAACTAACTGAATCTGTTTCTCGTAAGTGAGGGCTAAGATAGGTAAAAAAAAAATCATCCGGTTTTCATGCCGTAATGACTCAAGGTCGGTTTTCGTGCCGTACCTTTTTTTGTAAGGGGTTAGGAAAGGTGTTTATTTGAGAAACATAATCCCCCCTGAGATATTTAAAGACATAAGGTCGGTTTTCGTGCCATACCTTTTTGAATGGGAGCGTGAAAGAAAAGTACATATTTCATTAGTAAATAAAAACACTTCAAAGACACTTTAAAACCAACACCAAACTAACTACAGTTAAACTAACTACATTACCTAGCAGCAAACTACAAGCGTTATCTAACATGCTTAAACAAACTAACTAAACATGCAAGGGCGCGGATCTCTTAATTGCGCGTCGGGCCCAACGCACACTTAACAGACCTACGCTGCAGCAGGCACTGCAACCCAGTGGGACGTTCATCGCAACGAGCGGCAGGCTACTGCGAAGAGACGCTCGAAATCTCGGGTTATATAGACGGAGAATGGGAAATCGGGATATTAAGGGGAAAGCGGGATAAGGGATAACCCTGCTTCGTTGCGGGATTTTATCCCGCACTTCCAAGAACATTTTTCCCTCGACCTTGAAATAAAGTATATTGTGAATAATAAACACAGTAATTAGTTTACTTTTAATCTGTCTTAAATACTTCTTTTGTTTGTTAACAAATTACATTCTCGACGTGGGGAACGACCGCAGCCTTCACCCCCGAGTGGAGCACGGCCGCAGCTTGGCAACTTGCAACGTCCGCAGCCTTCACCCCCGAGTGGAGCACGACCGCAGCTTGGCAACTTGCAACGTCCGCAGCCTTCACCCCCGAGTGGAGCACGACCGCAGCTTGGCAACTTCCAACAACAGTCAAGATCGTGTCCCAGAGATGCATCGCCTCCACCTTCACCTCCGAGATGTGCACGTGTGCAACGTCCAATTGGTAATACTTAATAGTAATAATAGTATTAAAAAAAAAAAAAAAGAATTATAGGGATACAGGAAAAAGTTGTATTTCTAAAAAAAAAAAAAAAAGTTATTTGTCAGCCATTTAAATATTTCAAAGACAAATTCCATGAAAACTAGCAACTGAAACAAAATTTTACAAGACATACAATTTAAAGCACTGTGTACTCCAAATCCAATGATATTTTTTTACCGTAAAAATCGGTTAATAAACAAAAAAGTTATGACAATTTTTTATAATACATTTCAAAATGTCGGCCATATACAAATTTTCAAAGTCAAATTCCTTAGTTCATTTGACCAAGTCCTTTTAAATTTTATGTCTTGTAAAATTTTATGTCTTGTAAAAATTTTGTTTTAGTTGCTGGTTTTCTAGGAATTTGACTTTGAAATGTGTATATGGCAGCCATTTTAAACAAAATTACCATAAATTTTTATTTATTATCCGGTGACACCCTGTATATATATATATATATATATATATATATATATTTGAACGAATAGTGTTTTCAGCATCTGGGGACCTCAAAACAAAAAGTTATCATAGTCTCGGGGCCTAAGTCTTACCATGCCACCTACGTATAGGGGAGATTCGCTACAATTATATAAGTAGAAACACACGTCAGTTAATCTAAAATACCCCCGTAGCAGCAAACCTGCGTACTCAGCGAATTTCCAATGCATATTTATGTATCATAATACCACATAAAGCCACATACCAAGTTTAATCAATATAAATTCATGAATAAACGATTTATGACATTTTAATTATTCTCCATAAGAATAACATGGCAGCTGAGTACATGGCAGCAGGTTTGCTGAAGCAAAGAACACAAAAAAAAAATAGGGGTTTATACAAATATCAATATAACTCATGTAGGTAAAGCCACATACCAAATTTCATTAATTTATTTTCATAATGAAGGCAGATAACACGTTACTTATTCTCCATAAGAATAACATGGGGCTGAGTACGCAGGTTTGCTGCTACGGTAGCCTTGGGTAAAAAATTGTCTTTTTGAGCAAACACCAATGGTCCACAACCAGATGAAGCCGTATACCAAGTTTTGTCAGTATACGTTCATAAATAAGCAAGATATAAAATTTTGATTTTTCTCCATAAGAATAACATTAGACAACGTACTGTGTTTAGCACTTTCAATATCTTGGTAACCAATTGACGTAGAGAAATGATCAAAATACCAAATTGTGTGTTTTTTTTTAAGCTGAATCCAATGGAAAAAAAATAAAATTTGACTATTTCCAAAATTATATATATATAAAAAATTCGAAAAACCCATTTTTGGGGTACAAAACCCCCATATACAGTTTCGAACGAATGGTGTTTTTGGGGTCTGGGGACCTCAAAACGAAAAGTTATCATGGTCCCAGGCCTAGGTCTTACCATGCCGACTACGGTAATAGCTTCTTCCCTATAGGGGAAATTCGCTAAAAGTATAGACTTAATCACATGTTTTAATGTAAACAAAGCAGACAACTTTTTTTGAAATTTGGAGCAAATGTGGAGAGTAACATTTATGACTTTAGGTTCGAAAATCATATCAATCAAAAATCTGTTTTTTTTTTTTCTTTGCAAATTTGACCCAGAAATGTTAAAAACATTCAATATCAATATTAATTATCTCTTTCAATCAGTTTTAGTTACAACTTAAACTTAGTAATTTATATCAGAATTCAACTTTGTCTAATAATTCATCCATGGTATAGGATACATTCGTAAAGTCCCTGTTGCAGAGATGTTCAAAGTTGTAAACACAGTACGTTGTCCAATGTTATCCTCATGGAGAATAAATAAAATTCTACATCTCGATTATTTATGAAACTTTATCTTTCTCGTTGCAGCAAACCTGCGTCCTCAATCCTAATGTTATTCTTATGGAGAATAAAATAAAATGCTATATATCACTTATTTATGGATGTATATTTGTGAAACTTGGTAAATAGCTCTATATAAGCATTGGAAATTCGCTGAGTACGCAGGTTTGCTGCGACGAGTGTATTTAATTTTCCCTCAACATGTAAATAGTAAAGCAAAAAATACTGTATTAATATTTGTGTCTTCTCTTTCTTTTTTTTTTAGCAGTTGTAAGACCTATACCTCGGGATGATCCGGCTGTGGTGGATGCCCCCGAGGTAATTGACTTAACGGTCGATTAGAAGATCGCAAGAGAAACCAACTGCAGACGGCTGACAATGGTCATACCACGGATTATTCAAAGTAAGCAGCTGGTTTTGTAAGTTGTACATAATCTAGACACTGTTGAAACCGATATCGGAGCAATATTTTGATAAATACATATCTAATGGTACATTGTAATCGATTTCGATTTGTCACACCGTTCATCTGCCCGCGGCGCAGCGTTCGTTCGTTTACACGCTTCTGTACATCTTAGTAATTAATGAAAATGGAATGAAACTTGATGTTGTATACAAAAAACTACTGAACCGACTGGGTTGAAACTTTACACAAATGTAGATCTTGAAGTGTAAACTCACGGTGATATTATTATAATATAAAACATGAATCAATTTTATGACGCAGCATTTTAATATATTTTTTCAACTTTCTACGATGGTCAACAATGGCATGACATTTTTCTTCAAATGGAGAATCAAGGGTTACGAAATGACATTATGCAAAGGACGATAACTGCCCAATGTACTGTGGTTGTAATTGAAAAAAATAACTACCATGATAATTTATTATGATATATTTTGAAGCAGAATACACGAAACATGCCTTTAATGTAAGGTTTGTTGGACTTAAAAATAGTTCTAGGAACATACAGTTTAAACAAAATGGTTCCAATAAAATAAAATAAAAATGGTGTGTTACGTGCCTCTAATAGCATGTAGTAATGTTATAGACAATCGCGGATTAAGATGATCTGTAATTATTTAAACAAATCATATTTTATAAATATTGTATTAGACATGAAATAAACATATCATTGCATACTTATTTATTGTTGTTAGCGAATTTCCACTATAGGGAAGAAGCTATTACCGTAGTCGGCACGGTAAGACCTAGGCCCGGGACCATGATAACTTTTTGTTTGAGGTCCCCAGACCCCAAAAACACCATTCGTTCGAAACTGTATTTTTATACGTATAAATAAATAAATAAATATATATATATATATATATATATATATATATATATATATATATATATATGTGTGTGTCCGTGAGCCCGATAACTCGTAAAAATAATCCGATTTTAATGAAATTTGGTATAAACGTGTAAAGCAACATTTATGACTTTTAAGTTAGAAAACCAGCCAGATTGCTCCATCCGAAGGGGTATTTTTGAGGGTTTTGTACCCCTAAAATGGGTTTTTTGAATTTTTTACATAACATTTTTAAAATAGTCAAATTTTAGTTTTTACAATTTAGCTTTAAAAAACACACAATTAGGTATTTTGATCATTTCTATACGTCAATTGGTTACCGAGATATTGAAAGTGCTAAACACAGTACGTTGTCTAATGTTATTCTTATGGAGGAAAAGACAAATTTTATATCTCGCTTATTTATGAACGTATACTAATGAAACTTGGTATAAGGCTTCATCTGGTTGTGGTCTATTGATATTTGCTCAAAAAAAGTTTTTTTTTTTTTTGCTAAAGGCTCCCGTAGCAGCAAACCTGCGTACTCAGCCCCATGTTATTCTTATGGATAATAATTAAATGCTATGTCTCCCTTAATTATGAACATAAATTAATACAAACTGGTATATGACTTCACCTAGTTCATTTATATTGATATTAGGATAAAAACCCATTTGTGTTCGTTGATGCAGCAAACCTGCGTACTCAGCCTCAATGTTATTCTTATGGAGAATAATTAAAATTGTATATATCGCTTATTTGTGAATATATTTTTATGAAACTTGGTAAGTGGCTTTATGTAGTATTAAGACATTTATATCTCCATTGGAAATTCGCTGAGTATGCAGGTTTGCTGCGACAGGGGTATATTTGTAATATTCATTGACTTTACATATATAGTAGAATACGCTTGTTTAAATATTCTTTACGTTTGGTCGATTTCATGTCCTCGTGCCAGGTTGTAGTAACGGGACGGGGACGTTACTGGGCGGTCGTGGCCGTTACTAATGGGTTAACCCCTATGTAAAGTGTGCCTGTGCTGTGCTGTGCCGTGCCGTGCCGACATAATGGGTTTCCTGCTTAAAGGAGAAGCTCCAGTCATCTGTTTCTCCCATAAGTCTATTGTTCTATCCTTTATCACGGGATTTTTCGAAATTTATTTATGGCTTAATTTATTGTTTACCTACGATTGTACATAGGTGTGAACATTAACAGTCTTAAGCAAAGATTTGAAACTACAATACATGTGACCATATTGAACTATACATATAGTATTAAGATTAACATGTATTTTATGGGTACATGCATATTAAAAATAGCTATTTTAATATTATAGACAATTTGTAATAATATTTAACGTTTCTGATCATTTTGTAAACCTTTTATTAAGTTACAATTTGTTTCTTAAATAAATAGTAATTTTAATTGATTTAGACCCCCAATAAAACGTTTTACGTTCAAACTACTTAACCTACACAGAAAATGTTTTAGAATCAGTTCGTTGCGAAAAAATATTTGTTTATTTACTTCTTTCGTTAATTATAAGGTGAGTTAGACCTAATCAATTTAAAATTTACGTAAGATGACGAGAACTAAAAAAAAAACCTGATTAAATTATTGCTAAGCTCAGTATATTTTTTATTCTTTATATAACCTTTCTATCAAGTAGTTCCGCCCACGGCCGCTAGAGCAACCCGCATCATGTCATCCAAGTCGGTAAAGCAGTACGCGGTTTAACCTGACACTGACAGGTTGCGCCACTAGTCACAGAATTGGTAACCTGCTATTATTTGACATCGGAAAATTAGTAATAACTATTATAACATCAATCTCGAAGATTGAAATAATTAATATTATTGTGAGTAATATTTACAGTATTTATTTTGATTTTTAATTGTGTAAAATATTGTATTATTGTTTGTTGCTAAGTCACATTCTCGGCAGTAATATAATATATGATTTAGTATAAATTATAAGTCGGTCCAGCTTATTGTGTTCGTTCGTAACCTCTAACCTAATCATTGAAATAAAGAGTTTTACGTATTATCGTAAAAGTCGCGAGTCGTTTCTCTCAACTGAGTTTGACCACTGCCTATGTGTAGGTTTTAAATGGGACTTGTTAAATTAATTGATTATGATTGTCTTCCTTTAATACAGAGCGGGGAATAGAACACTTTATAATTCAAGTGAGAAGTACTTACTGCGCTGTTCCCCGTTTTGGAAATTGTTTGGATAGCCTTGGGGACTTGGGCAATTTGCAAAGAACAACTATTTTCAAGCACAGACCTAAATAACTTCTTTATTTTTGGTTTAAAGTACAACATGTAGTCACAGAATTGGTAACCTGCTATTATTTGACATCGGAAAATTAGTAATAACTATTATAACATAAATCTCGAAGATTGAAATAATTAATATTATTGTGAGTAATATTTACAGTATTTATTTTGATTTTTAATTGTTTGTTGCTAAGTCACATTCTCGGCAGTAATATAATATATGATTTAGTATAAATTATAAGTCGGTCCAGCTTATTGTGTTCGTTCGTAACGAATAGAACACTAACTGTTATAATTATACAGCGTTGAGCAAACATTATTGAGGTTTTCAGTTACGGAGCTAAGGTCTTAACAGTCTAAGAGCTAAACCCTAACTAACACATGTAAACAAGTTATTATGCGATGTAAAGCTTGGTGGGGGGGACTGGTGTGGTGGGGGAAGGGCCGAGTACCTAACCTACACGCAGACGATATATCACTATACGCCCAGCTCTTGCGCGGTACACTTTGATTCACAAATACGATACAATAATGTTTCTTCCACATCTTTATATTTTAATATTTACGAAGCTGACACTAATGAAACGACTGATCAAATACAAGTACAAGAAGTGTCTACCACAACATCCTCTGATACAGAAGCAATTACATTATCCTTGATGGATAGTTTATTCAAAGTCTTCCTCCCCGCGCCAGCTGCCATCTGCCGCGCACTTGCCACCTGCCATCTGACGTCCGCCATCTGCTCCGCCCCACCTCACTTTTACCCCCACCATTTTTGTTTGATACCAGAACGCTAGCTAGCGAATAGTCAGTTCACCTCCGGCTCTCGACCGGTGAACATCGAGCTCTCCGAGACGCTCTTCACAAAATAATAATATCATGTCACTCGAGATCTGATAGATGTTTCTACTTCATTGCCGTCAGGTAGTATTTCCACCTGACAGCAATGAAATGCAAACACCGATCAGAACGGATAGGTGACGAAAACACAACATGGACTCTGCGCAGGGATCAAAGTATCTACCTTCTTTCTTCAGGAAAACACACGATGACCGCGACTCGTCGGGATCATCAACATCGATGACAACGAACAACGGGGAACTATTGTAAACATGAATTATTGTAAATAAAATAAAGTAATATTTGTAACAGTACTACCTCGCACTCGTATCATTCTATTGCTGCATTCGATTGTTTCATTCGATATCTATTATCGATTAACTATCGAATCACCCTCGCACTCGTATCATTCGATTGCTTCATTCGATAATTTTCATTCGATATTTTATCGAATTAAAACTATCGAATCACAATCGGATTTTACGCGTGCGAGGTAGTACTTTTTTAAAATTACCTCCCCGTGACCTTGAACTTTGAACTTTAACTCATTTCGTCACAAAACCGCCTACGTCACTGGCTCAGCCCCAGATAACATCTTTCATGACTCAGCACTTCCGGTCACGTGACCGGATGACGTCACTTCCGGCGCAAAACCCGCAAACCCACACTACTTTTGACCTCCTTAATAAACCTTATTTTGTCTCTTGTTCGTTTTTTCCTAATGAATTTGGATTTAGTTATATCTGTTACATCCTTATAAACCTTTCCCCCTGGTTCAGTACCCCCCAAAATCAAATCCTGGATACGCCCTTGATGACTTCCTTTTGTAGCCGGGGACCAGACCAACAGATAACGCCATTATTAGTTTAGCATATTAGTTTAGTGGTTTGAAGGGTCAAAAGCCCCTAACCTTGCTTTTGAGTAGTAACATATGTCATTTCGTAAACAAAGTACACGCTTAATCACATGTTTTAATGTAAACAAAGCAGACGTTTTTCAATCCCCATGCTTTTCTTATGGGGGATGTTTTATGCTATTTCTCGTTTTCTAGTAACATTTTGGAAATACTGCTATTTTTCCCGAGTCCCTGGGATCAAGACCTTTAATTTGAGCCGTCTCCTACAATCCCGCAATTTGCCAAACTCCCACAATTTTGACTTAAAAATTTCGCTTACAGAATCCTATACTCTAATATGAGTAAGGTGTGCTTGCTTGCTTGCTTGCTTACGTGCTTGCTTGCGACACTGATCTCAAAAACGGCTCCAACGATTTCCTTCAAATGTTCGAAATAACTAATTTCTGGGATAAAAATAAGTTCTAGACAGGCCTCATCCCCAGAAAAAATCAAATAATGTAAAAAAAACTAAAATAAAAAGTTAAAAAATTAACATTGGGCTTATGGAGTTTTAAATCAAAACAAAAGAATTGTAACAGCTGTTCATAATCAACCAGGGAACTGTCAAAGTAATACTCATGTTGTTTATGATTATTAACATGTGGTTTCCTGAGAACAGAGATTAAAAGATTTGAGTTAAGATTACATATATAGATTTGTAAAATAAATCAAAGGGACATTGAGCTATAACTAACAACTGGAGGGACCTTAAAAATGTAGAAAAGAGGCAAATGAATAATAAAAATCTGATTATCAGTAGGGGGAAGTGGTGAACTATTACTCCGAGTCATCTAAACAAACTGACTGACCTTTCCCCGAGCAAACCTCGGCCCCCCCAGGTACTTATATTATGAAAGATGCTATCTGTGAAGACCAGGTATATACAGAAGCGGGAACATGACTACTACGTGTGCATAAACTATATACAAACGAGCTGAGCAAAACATTCGTGTGTATAAAATATATACACATAGTAGTGAGTGTCAAAAACTGTGAAAAGCCTTGGGCTGTGTTTAAACTCATGCCTTTAAAGCCCGGGAGCGAACGTGTTAAGGTTAGCTACAATGTTTTTGTTCGTGAAGTAAGCTTAACGTCGTGAACCTTCCCAATGTTGACATTGTCAGGTGTAATAAAACATATGACCCAAATGAACAAGTGTGAGATTTTTTTATCAGTGTTTTATTTTTACAATCTGTTCTTAACATTAGAGAACAATGAGTAAAACTTAATAACATATTAAAATCGAAGTGACTGCGTACACGTCCAATGTAAGGGCAAATTCACTTCGCTACCGCTTAGGTTAGGTTGGGTTAGGTTACGTTACGTTATGTTACGTTAGGTTAGGATAGGTTAGGTTACGTTAGGTTATGTTAGGAGGTTTTCTGGCTCTCAATTTCTTTTTAAAACCACAGGAAAAGTAACGTACGGTGTATAATTTGGAACGGACGTGAACAGTAGCGGCTCACGTCGGACGTGTACGTAGCCACTGCCTATTAAAATTAAACATATTATACAACTTGAATGAGTTACAGTTCAGTAGCTGCACTTTCATACTTCAAATTCATTTTTTACATTCCTTTTTCAAAGCCGAAAAGGAAAATCGAGGGTTGAGTATCTCTTCAAACGGTAAATGTTGTTGCTGTTGTCCAATAAATTAAACGCCAAGTGATTTGAATGACTGTAGACCCTTGTAAGATATCTTCCGCTGAATCGATTGATCTCGTCAATTACTAATGGTATTTTGAAATTTTCATGTAACGTCCTATTTGAGACATACCATGGGGCATTTGCAATTCTTCTTAGCACTTTAGACTGAAAACGTTGCAATATTTCAATGTTCGATTTGCTTGCATTCCCCACAGTTGGATCCCGTAAGTCCACATTGGTTTCAAAACCACTTTATATAAAAGAAGCTTGTTATATAGTGACAGTTTATATTTATATTGAAGTAGCCAGTACATTTTGTTCAATTTAGCATTAAGTTGCAGCCTCTTCATCCACACATGTGTTCGCCAAGTCAATTTCCTATCAAGGTGGACTCCAAGATACTTATCAACATCGGCTTGTGGCAAGGCCGTATTGTTGAGAATTACTGGGGGGCAAGTGTCATACCTTAAAGAAAATGTTACTTGTACAGATTTTGTGTCTTGTTCACTTTAATTTTCTACTTGGACATCCAGTTTACAATTTCGTCAAGGCCATCTTGTAAGTACCTTAATGCTGTGACAGGATCAAAATTACAAGATAGAATTGCCGTGTCAACTGCAAAGGTTGCGACACTTACGTTTGGATTTTCGGGCAAGTCTGCTATAAAAATTAAGTATAGGAAAGGGCCTAAGACACTGCCTTGAGGGACACCTGACTTAATATCTTCCATTGAAGAGTATGAGATTGAGACTAAATAAATCCCTAAATCCTTAATCCCTCCCGACATGTAGGACGTGGGAGGAGATAAAAGCTGCCCCTCTTCCCTCCCCGCTAGAGGGAAAAATGTTTGTTTACTCTTTGTTAGCGAATTTCCCCTGTAGGGAAGAAGCTATTACCGTAGGTCTCATGGTAAGACTTAAGCCCGAGACCATGATAACTTTTCATTTTGATGTCCCCAGATACAAAAAACACCATTCGTTCAAATTTGTATATATATATATATATATATATATGTGTGTGTGTGTGTGTGTGTGTCCGTAAGCACGATAACTCTTGTAAAAAAGGTCCAATCTTAATGAAATTTGGTAAAAATGTGTAAAGTACCATTTATTTGAACGAGTTCGAAAACCAGATGAATCGCACCATCTAAAGGGGAGTTTTTGGGGGGTTTTGTACCCCAAAAATGTGTTTTTTGGGGTTTTCACATGTAGTTTTAATATAAATCAAATTTTAATTTATACCATTGAATTCAGCTTAAAAAACAAACAATTTGGTATTTTGATCATTGCTCTACGTCAATTGGTTACCGAGATATTGAAAGTGCTAAACACAGTACGTTGTCTAATGTTATTCTTATGGAGAAAAGGAAAAATTGTATATCTCGCTTATTTATGAACATAAACTGGCGAAATTTGGTATATGGCTTGATCTGGTTGTGGTTTATTGTTGTTTGCAAAAAAAAACAATTTTTCACCTATGGTTCCTGTAGCAGCAAACCTAGGTACTTGGTCCCCGTGTTATTCTTATGGAAAATACTTAAAATGTAATATATCGCTTATTTATGAATGTATATGGATGAAACTTGGTATGTGACTTGACTAAGATGAGTTATATTGATATTTGCATAAAAACCCATTATTTTGTGTGCCTTGTTGCAGCAAACCTGTGTACTCATCCCCAATGTTATTCTTATGGAGAATAATTAATATTTTAAATATCGCTTGTTTGTGAATACATTTCTTATGAATCCTGTTAAGTGTTTTAATGTGTTATGTTATATATTCATTGGAAATTCGCTGAGTATGCAGGTTTGCTGCGACGGGAGTATTTTGAGAGATTAAAGTTGTATTGGACATCAGGTGGGGGAAAAAGATCTTACTTTACTAACTACTAACTTACTTTACTTTACTAACTAACTTACTTTATAACAGGTTTTCATAATGAACCAGTGAACTGTCAAAGTGAAATACTCATGTTCTGATTGTCAACATGTGGTTTCTTGACTAAAACCATTGACTATAGATACGTTGACTTTAGATACTATGATACTTCAGTATCTACAGTCAGTGGTAATGAGTATAAAAATAACATTAAGTGATAATAACTATTGGACATTAAACATGCAGAAAAGATTCAAATGAGCAAAGAAAATGTGCTCGACATAAAAGGGCCGAGGTGAAAAATTACTCTAGGCCTATTAAACAAATTGACAAACCTTCTCCAAGCAAAGATCAGTCCCCCAGGTACTAACCTCTTAAATAAGATAGAATACAACGATGGAGCTACGTCTTAATTTAGTTTAAAAAATATCCACCAATTTTCAGCAAAATTTTAAAACCCTTTGAACAATTCAAACCAGAACATTTTTCCTCACAGAGCTACAGCTGTTATGAGGCGCTGCCAAATGACTAGCAGTAAATAATATCTTTAGTAGTTATAACTCCTGAGTAACAAAGTATATATAGATTGTGATATTAAAAACTCGGATTTTCTCCTGACAATGTATTGGCCGGTCGAAAATACCCTAGCGAACCTGAGGGCGGGTTGATCGCTTAGTGAAAGTAGCGGCAGCTTTATTATAACCGCACTGAAATGGCTATACAGTTGTATAGAGTTACACGGTCACAAAAGAATAATTCCTTTTTTATTTTATTCACAGTAAAAGTACAAAGAATTGTTTTCGACAACATTTTTGAACTCGAGTTATCAGTGGAAATACATTTTTTTGTTCCGTTTAACCAAAATGGTTTTTGAGGTGATGTCGATCTCTGTGTTTTCTGTCTTTCTGTCTGGATGGTACAGACCAAGAGACCGCACCAATGTATCGTTTTCGGTCAGTTTTGATGTATGACTAATAATCCATAGTATATAAAACATTATTTTTTAATTATAATTAATTATTATTTACCAAAAACTACTACAAAAATTATAAATACTAATTTCTAAAAAACGGCTTTATTGATTTTAATTCAAATTTATTGTGTTTTTGGTCTGTGCAACAAAATTACACCACCCACTTTCTGAAATAAGAGTTCAGGAATTATTAGGCTTAAATATCTCAAATTGTTTTTGTATTAGTTATAAACCCTCCAAACATAACTGAAATGTATTTACTTCTTTTTAAAAATCTCAATAAACTAAATAAATTGTCTATTTCAACCCAGGAGTAGGCGGAACCAGTCGACCGTACTAATACCCTCACCCCTTGGGTCTATTGTGTGAGATCGGGTATGGGCACGCGTCGTCGGCCTTTGTCGGTGAGTCATTGCTGCTGGTCCCAGTGTCAATATGCAAACTTTTTTAATTGAAAGAAAAACTTCAAACAAAATATATCACGCGCTGTGTTTTGATCGCCTGATTATTTTGATACCAAGTATGAAGGAAATCGGTTAATTTTGGGGAAGGCAAAGTAAATAATTAAATCTATTTTCAGTATTTTAATTATTAATCTACTGCTAATAGTTGTATAGAACATTTAAATTTAAACTAACTGCATTATTTTTATAAGGAATATACTAATATAATTTCTCTCCTTTTACAGAGCGATCTCATTAAAACTACTAGATGACTAAAACACTATTCGTTCAAATATATATATATATATATATATATATATATATATATGTGTGTGTGTGTGTGTCCGTGAATGCGATAACTTGAGTAAAAAACGTCCGATTTCGATGAAATTTGGCTCAAATGTGTAAAGTGACATTTATGACTTTAAGTTCGAAAACCAGAAAAATCGGGCCATGGGAAGGGGGGTTTATGGGGGTTTTAAATTTTCCAAAAATCAGTTTTTTGCATTTTTTACCCTAAAATTTTTTAAACGTTTAATTTTGGTTTAGACCATGTTATAGAGCTTAAAAAACAAATAATATGGTATTTTGAATTATTAAGCTAGGTTAAGTGGTTGCAGAGAAAACCCAAAAAAACCTGCTCATAAAATCTCCTATGTTAATCTTATGGGTAAAAGGTTTTTGGCTTTTCCTAAGTTAATTTTAATGTAAACTTCACATTTGCTTTTACCAATCAACTCAGCTCCACAAAACAATCATGTTGGTGTTTAAATTGTGATTCTACGTCCAACCGTTGCAGAGATATTGAAAGTGCTAAACACAGTACGTTGTCCAATGTTATCCTTATGGAGAATAAATAAAATTTTATATCTCCATTATTAATGAATGTATATTGATGAAACTTAGCACGTGGGGTCACGTAGTACTGGTATATTGATATTTGCACAAGCAATTGATATTTTGTTGATTATCCCCGTAGCAGCGAACCTGCGTACTCAGCCCCCATGTTATTCTTATGGAGAATAAGTAAAATGTAATGACTCCCTTAATTATGAACATAAATTAATAAAACTTGGTATGTGGCTTCACCTTGTTGAGTATATTTGCATAAAAACCCTTTTTTTAGTTTCTTTTTGCAGCAAACCTGCTTACTCATCTCCCATGTTATTCTTATGGAGAATAATTAAAATGTTATATCGTGCTTACTTATAATTGAATATTGATTAAACTTGGTATGTGGCTTCACCTAGTTAAATTATATTTATATTTGCATAAAAACCAATTGTTTGTGTTCCTTGTTTCAGCAAACCTATGTACTCATCACCAATGCTATTCTTATGGAGAATAATTAAAATTGTATATATCGCTTATATATGAATATATTTTTATGAAACTTGGTATGCGGCTTTATATGGTATTAAGACATATATTATGCATTGGAAATTTGCTGAGTACGCAGGTTTGCTGTGCCGGGGGTATTTATATTACTCTGGCCTTCTGTCTCATTATGTCTAGCCATAAAATACTCATTGCTCATTAACCAGGCTGTCTTCGAAAACAGTTTTGTTCCCTCCATCCCCATCCCCATGGTGATTATTGCTAAACTGCCAAATTCACAAAATTAATCAACGGCAGTCGTATTTATTTAATTATAAACATCGGTGTCAAGAGACAGTCGGCAATGCAGTACGCCTGGCACAGCTAGTTCCAGTTGTGCCCGCAACGCCTTCACCATGCTTGAACCACTGAGAACGTATCAGATACGTTCAACAGAGATTCTAAACGTTCAACACTTCCCTGTAACCATTCTGAAACCTAACCTAGCTGTAGCTAACACAAGAACGAACCTTAATACAGTATATTCATTTTGATAAACAAATTTAAAAGGTTGTTATATAGCAATTTATAACACTTATTAAAATGAATATGTGTTCCGAGTGTCCGAGTGTGTGCTGTATTAACACTATATATATGCTCATTATGTATCACCTATGATAAGAGGTTGCGGAGGAAATACAAGAAAGTTCTTTCAAAAATGCCCTATGCTAATCTTTAGGGGATTTTTTTGCTTTTTCATTGTTGGGGTTATTAAATACTTCACTTTCGTTTTCCCTAGAGATTTCAACCCAAATAAACAATAATTTTGGTTTTATTTTTAGCGAATTTTCCCTATAGGGAAGAAGCTATTACCGTAGTCGGCATGGTAAGACCTAGGCCCGGGACCATGATAACTTTTCATTTTGAGGTCCCCAGATGCCAAAAACATTCGTTCAAAACTGTATATATATATATATATATATATATATATATATATATATATATATATATATATATAGAGAGAGAGAGAGAGAGAGAGAGAGAGCTATATATATATATGTGTGTGTGTGTGTGTGTGTGTGTGTGTGTCCGTGGGTGCGATAACTCTCGTAAAAATTATCCGAATTTGATGAAATTTGGTAAAAACATGTAAAGCATGATTTATGACTTTAAGTTCGAAAACCAGCCAGATAGCTCTATCCAAAGGGGCATTTTGGGGGGGTCTTGTACCCCAAAAATGGGTTTTTTGAGTTTTTTACATATAATATTTTAGTAAATCCAATTTTAGTTTTCACTATTAAATTCAGCTTAAAAAAACCAAACAATTTGGTGTTTTGATCATTGCTCTACGTCAATTAGTTACCGAGATATTCAAAGTGCTAAACACAGTACGTTGTCTAATGTTATTCTTACGGAGAGTAAGAGAAATTGCATATCTCGCTTATTTATCAACTTATCCTGATGAAACTTGGTATATTGCTTCATATCGTTGTGGTTTATTGATATTTGCACTAAAAAACTTTTTTTGCCTATTTTTCCCTTAGCAGCAAACTTGCGTACTCAGCCCCCATGTTATTCTTATAGAGAGTAAGTAACGTGTTATCTCCCTTAATTATGAACATAAATTAATAAAATTTGGTATGTGGCTTTACCTACTTGAGTTATTGATATTTGTATAAAACCCCATTTTTTGTGTTCCTTCCTTCAGCAAACCTGCATACTCATCTGCCATGTTATTCTTATAGAGAATAATTAAAAAGGTTATAAATCGTTTATTTATGAATGTATATTGATGAAACTTGGTATTTGGTTTTATGTGGTATTAAGATACATATATATGCATTTGAAATTCGCTGAGTATGCAGGTTTGCTGCTACGGGGGTATTTTTCTCTACGTCAATACGGTTCAAAGATATTCAAAGTGCTAAACAGAGTACACGTTGTCCAATATTATTCTTACGGAGATTAAGTATATTTCACTTATGTTGGCATTTTCATGGCTTGGTGTGTTTTTTTGCCGATCTTGTTGTTTATGAACATAGATTGATGAAACTCATATGGTTTTAGGGCTGTGGCTTATTGATATTAGGGGCCACACACATACTACATAACGCGCTTAAGGGGGGGGGGGTATGGTGTAGCGTTATGTGGGGTGGGGTTTGGATCAACGTTAAGTAACTCACACATATTAACCCTAAGAACTGACGCACTCCCGTATCTATTGATACTGTTATAAATCTTTCAAAATAAAAACACAATCAAATTGATATCTAAACCAGGGTTACAGTTAGTTATATAAAACATACTTCCGTCATAATACTTTAATAACAGTTAAACTAAAAATAAATACATAACGTGTTTTGAGTAAGTTTTGTATTGCTTTACACCTATATTTTGAGTTGTTTTAGAGTGTAAAATCTCATTACTTGATACAGTATTTTTCGCAATGCCACCCACATTTTTAGTTTTTTAAGTTGTTTTGGTTTTATTGTAAATCAAATTGTGTTACGTTTTAGCTGAAATAGTTTATTTTGTTGTTTATATTATTAGTAACAGTCTTGTTTGTATGATAAACAAACACAGCTCATTTTGCTGTGAAATAAGTTATTAAAATACCCCCGTCGCAGCAAACCTGCATACTCAGCTAATTTACAATGCATAATATATGGCTTAATACCATATAAAGCCGTACCTATACCAAGTTTCATAAAAATATATTCACATATAAGCGATTTTAATTATTCTCTATAAGAATAACATTGGTAATGAGTACGTAGGTTTGCTGAAATAAGGAACACAAACAATTGGTTTTTATGCAAATATAAATAGAATTTAACTAGGTGAAGCCACATACCAAGTTTCATCAATATTCAATCATAAATAAGCACTATATAACATTAAATTATTCTCCATAAGAATAACATGGGGGCTGAGTAAGCAGGTTTGCTGCAACAAGGGAAAAATGGGGTTTTATTCAATTATCAATATAACTCAACCGAGTGAAGTTAATACCAAGTTTTATTAATTTATGTTCATAATTAAGGGAGTCATTACATTTTACTTATTCTCCATAAGAATAACATGGGGGCTGAGTACGCAGGTTTGCTGCTAGAGGGGGCATTCTGGTACATCCGCTGTCATCCCAATATCCCAATCGCGACCCGACTTACTTAGGGACGGACTGGTTTTTCGCTCGTACAAATTACTCGACACTCGACACTCGACACTCGACACTCGACACTCGACACTCGACATTCGACACTCGACACTCGACACTCGACACTCGACACTCGACACTCGACACTCGACACTCGACACTCGACACTCGACACTCGAACACCGCTCCACCCGCTGCCTCCCCTGACGCTCACGGCAACCCGGCTGTTGCTGCCGCGTTTCATAGTTCTCTTGCCCCTAGTACGGCTAGACAAGAATATTGAAGAATCAATTAACATTTTCTTGACGCTAAGAAATGTGGACCGCAATACGGATATGAAGGAATGACCCGGAAGTTTGGAAGACCTTGGTGAACCCGTTACAGACGCGTCTCCTTATCCTCAACCCACTCTGGGTATTGTACTGCCTCTGGGAGGTGAGGTCACCGGCCACCTCGCCAAACTCTTGCCTCTCCTAATCTCGACCTCGGTACGAGTCCCAATATGTCTGCCCATTTGATTTAATAATGCTCAAGAAAGCCAACGTGGGAAGTTTATCCACTGTTGTTGAAAATGGCCGATCATAAATTACAAGTTGTATTAGTCAAAAAATGAAACTAACACATTTCTGGCAGTTTAAGAGCAAATGATCAAAGCTAAGTAAATACGGTTTCAAACAAAAATTTGACCGATTTTTGCACGTATTTTTTGATGGAAGTTGAGAGAGTTAACGAATACGGTGGTGCACTCTATATGGTACACCAATTTTTTCTGTAAGATAAGCATCGTAATTTTATCGTACTGAGGGTTAAATCAATTTAATTAAAAAATACCCCCGTAGCAGCAAACCTGCATACTCAGCGAATTTCCAGTGCATATTAATTTATCTTAATACCACATAAAGCCACATACCAAGTTTCATCAATATACATTCATAAATAAACGATTTATGACATTTTAATTATTCTCCATAAGAATAACATGGCGGCTGAGTATGCAGGTTTGCTGAAATAAGGAACACTAAAAATGGGCTTTTATACAAATATCATTATAACTCAACTAGGTAAAGCCACATACCAAGTTCTATTAATTTATGTTCATAATTAAAGGAGATAACACGTTAATTATTCTCCATAAGAATAACATGGGGCTGAGTATGCAGGTTTGCTGCTACGGGAACTATCGGGCAAAAAATGGATTTTTGTGCAAATATCAATAGACCACAACCAAATAAAGCCATATACCAAATTTTGCCAGTTTACGTTCATAAATAAGCGAGATATACAATTTTTCTTTTTCTCCATAAGAATAACATTAGACAACGTACTGTGTTTAGCACTTTCAATATCTCGGTAACCAATTGACGTAGAGCAATGATCAAAATACCAAATTGTTTGTTTTTTTAAGCTGAATTTAATGGTATAAATTAAAATTTGATTTAAATTAAAATTACATGTGAAAACCCCAAAAAACACATTTTTGGGGTACAAAACCCTCCAAAAACCCCCCTTCGGATGGTGCGATTCATCTGGTTTTCGAACTCGTTCAAATAAATGGTACTTTACACATTTGTACCAAATTTCATTAAGATCGGACCTTTTTTACGAGAGTTATCGTGCTTACGGACACATATATATATATAAATATATATATATATATATATATATATATATATATATATATATATATACATATATAAAAATTTGAACGAATGGTGTTTTTGGCATCTGGGGACCTCAAAATGAAAAGTTATCATGGTCTCGGGCTTAAGTCTTACCATGAGACCTACGGTAATAGCTTCTTCCCTATAGGGGAAATTCGCTAAAAACATAAATTTTTTTAACGCCGACTAAATAGTTCTCTCGCACAAAATATGGCAATATATTTAGACATTTACAGACTGTAATCATTAAATAGGCACTCAACAGAGATACGTAAAACGGAATGCTAGACGCGATGTTTAATTTCGATATCAGTTCAATCTGTATCTATAAAACTTCATTATAAAAACGAAATGTGATGTTTTCGTTACAAGCTAAAGTTTAACTTTTGGTCCTAGTGACGAATTATACTATTCACCATACTGCAAACAAGATTAAGATATCAGTTTCAACAAAACTAAATTTTAATTGCCCTTTTACAGTTCCTTGAAAAGTTTGATCTTGAAACTCTAAACAAACAGCTGTTACACAAGTATTTATTGTTTAAAATTGAATAATCCCTTCAATTCATATTTAACAGCTGATGACCCCAATCAAATACCCCCGTCGCAGAAAACCTGCGTACTCAGCGAATTTGACTTTCAAGCTTGGCTAAAGATCTGGAGGGGGTTGTATCCCACTTGCGGTCAGTCCTATTTGCGGTCAAGGGCAAAATCGTCCAGTTTGCGGTCACCCCAAAAATGTCGTGGGCTAATCAAATTATATTTGTCCAATTTGCGGTCATATATTTGAACACCATATAGTGAGCCTCACAACAAGGGAGCCAGAGGGATGACGCATACAACAGGTATGTACACATGTAGGGGTAAGTGACTAGAAACCATGTCCCGCAGATCAAGCGGGCCAGGGGGATGGGAGGGATGACGCATACAGCAGGTATTTACACCTGAATAGGGGTGGGTGACTCGACACCAAGCCCCCCCTTGTTTACTGGCAAAACAACCCCTTATGCAAAACTAGTTTTCCCCAAAACGTAACCAAGATTCCACTGTCATTCGACATTCTACCGTAGTTGTCAACAAGTATGTATTTTTTTTTTGTAATAAACGGCCATTTATAATATTATCAGAAGATAAGTATTTTTTTTGCAATTATCAATATAACTGAACCAGGTGAAGCTATATACCAAGTTTTATTAATTTAGGTTCATAATTAAGGGAGATGTAGAACTTTACTTATTCTCCATATGAATAACATGGGGGCCAGGTATGCAGGTTTGCTGCTACGGGGACTATCAACAAAAAACTTGTTTTTTGTGCTAATATCGACATACTACAACTAGTTGAAGCCACATACCAAGTTCAACAATATACATTCAAAAATAGTCGAGATATATAATTTTATTTATTCTCCATAAGGATAACATTGTTCAATGTACTGTGTTTAGCACTTTGAATATCTCTGCAACGGTTGGACGTAGAACAACGATTAAAATACCAAAATGATTGTTTTGTTGAGCTAAACACATTAATAAACAGAAATGTGAAGTTTTTAGTAAAACTATCTGAGAAAAATCTAAAAACCTTTTTCCCATAAGATTAACATGGGACGCATTTTTTTTTTATTTCCTCCGCAACCACTTATCCTAGGTTAATGATTAAAAATACTAAATTATTTGTTTTTTTAAGCTCTATAAAATGGCTATAACCAAAATTGAGTGTTTTTAACATTTTGGGGTCAAATTTGCAAAAAATATTGGAAAATTGTAAACCCCCATAAAACCCCCTTCCCATAGTGCGATCGATCTGGTTTTCGAACTTAAAGTCATAAATGCTACTCTCCACATTTGTGCCAAATTTCATCAAAATCGGGTGTTTCTTTCAAAAGTTATCGCGGTAACGGACACACACACACACACACACACACACACACACACACACACACACACACATATATATATATATATATATACACATATACATATATATAAATTTGAACGAATAGTGTTTTTGGCATCTGGGGGCCACAAAACGAAAAGTTATCATGGTCTCGGGCTTAAGTCTTACCATGCCACCTACGGTAATAGCTTCTTCCCTATAGGGGAAATTCGCTAAAAGTGTCCTCCATTGACGTTTTTTGTTCTATGTCGAAAGATATCATCAAAAATATCATGTAGGCTTCACCTTTTTCTCGCAGTCGAGATCTCTACAGATGTATGACCCTTGTTGGTTATCGTTGGTACTCATTGAACATTTGGCCGTCAGCTGATCGTCGGTCGACTGTCGCGTGTTTGAATTGATTGTTCGTTTCACTGGTTGACAAATTGGCAGGAAAGGCATTCAGGGTCCTTCGTTGTTGCATCAATTTGACTGATGGCCCCTTATTAAAGGCCATAGCCCAGCAATCATTGGATTAGCGTCCAGGCCAGCCTTCGAGCCGTCAATCTTGCCCTGATCATTTAATAACGCTGTAACGATTTGTAATTATAGTTGCCAAACAAAATGTAACAATCATCGTTCAAACTGCAAATACTAGGTTGTTGAAGAGCCTCCAGGCTTCTCCGGAATACCCAACCTCAATATTGTTATAACCTACTAGTTTTAATATTTAAAGTTAAACAATGAGGTGGAATATTTGTTTTATACAGAACTTATAATAAAATAATAAGTATCAAAAAGAAAAGTAATCATGTTTTTAACTAAGTATAATCATAACACAACTGAGAACCTTGTTTACAAACATCACATACAGTCATCTGATTACATCTGAATTATTAATAACATTGTTGCCAACTTATATATATTACATCTTCCTCCTTTGGAAATAAAAATTAAAGTAAACAAATAATTATTTACAACAGTCACCTTCCTGCTTACAAGAATCTGGCTGGTATCTTAATTTTCCTTTTTGGTCTCTGTTGCTTTAGATCTTCTTGTCCGTGAACCCCTGGGACGTCATTAGACTTTGTTATTGATGGTTTCAGGTGACGGCGATTCCTTCTTAATTCTGCACCATTGTCACCTTTCACCCAATAACTCCTCGGGGTAGGGCCTGAATCAATGATCTTGCCTGGTTTCCACCTTCCATCTTTTCTATATACCACCCTTTCTCCATTAATGACATCCCGAAGGTCTTTGGCTGATATATCATAATATTTTTTCTGAATTTGTTGTCTTGTCTTTAACCTTTCTTGTACATTTTCGTTTATCACAGGCTTCAGTAGTTCTTCTGAGATTGGGATCGTAGTTTTACATCTGCGTTGGAACATCAACTGTGCTGGGGAATATCCCAGATGCTTAACTGGCATGTTCCTAAGTTCCAACAAAGCCATTTTGAAATCCTTGCCATCAGATTCAGTTTTTCGAAGTAACTCCTTTGCCATCCCCACTGCTTTTTCAGCAAGACCGTTTGACTGAGCATAGTTCGGGCTTCGCGTCACAATATCAAAATTCCATTCACGAGCGAAACCCTTCATCTGTGCACTGTTATATGGGACATTATCAGCAACCATAACATCTGGAGGTCCGAATCTGCTGAAAACTTCTTTGCTTGCAGAGATTACCGATGCAGTAGATTTGTCTTGCATTCTTATAATCTCCAACCAGTTAGAATAAGCATCCATCATCACTAAGTAACTTTGTCCTCCGAACGAAAATATGTCACATCCAATACGCTGCCAGGGTCTTGTAGGTAAAGGATACTGCATAAGGGTTTCCTTGGCATTGTTTCGTGAAAACCTTTCACAAATCCTACAACGGGACACAAAATGTTCTATGTCTGTTGCCATTCGTGGCCAATAAAGGATCTGTCGAGCCCTGGCTTTGCACTTTTCTATTCCTCCATGAGCTGCATGGATTCACTGCAGCATATCTTGCCGGAGCTGCTTTGGTACAATCAATTTATGGTTCATGAACAGTAAGCCATCTTCTTCTGAAATTGTATTTCTTTGGTTCCAGTAATGTCGCAGGATTTCTGGTGTGTCTTGCTTCCTATCTGGCCAACCATCCTTGCAACATTTTTTCACTAAGGCCGTTTCTAGATCCTCTTCAATATATCGCTGGAAAAGACTCTTTTTCTCTTCAGTCATTGGTAATGAACTTGATAGGGCATGCACTTGAAAATCTGATGAATCTGGTTCTTTACATCTTAAAGAGGCTCGTGATAAGGTATCAGCAATGAATTGATTACTTCCAGGCATAAATTTAACTTCCAGATCGTAGCACAAACATTTCATTCTCATTTTCTGAAGCCTACTTGGTACTTTGTGCAAATCTTGTTTGAAAATACTTACTAAGGGCTTGTGGTCTGTGTGAAGCGTCACTTTGTAGCCATAGATAAATCTGTGGAACTTCTCAACAGCAAAGACGATTGCCAGTGTTTCTTTCTCAAGTTGAGAATACCTTTGCTCAGTGCCAGTCAACGAGCGTGACATGAAGGCCACAGGCTGCCCATTCTGCAACAAGCAGCAGCCTAGTCCATCCTGGGAAGCATCAGTTTGAATCTCAAGAGGTTTACGTGGGTCAAAGTATGTAAGAACTTGTTCACTAGAAATAATAGTCTTTATCACCTTGAAAGCAGTTTCCTCTTCGGTTGTCCAGGAAAAATCTACATCCTTTCTTGTCAAGTGTCTGAGTGGTGCTGTGATTTTCGCTAGATTTGGTATAAACTTCGATAGGTACTTGGGCATTCCCAATAACCGCAACACAGCTTTCTTGTCAGTCGGAGGAGACATCTCCACTATTGCCTTCACATAATCTGGGTCAGGTCGAATTCCAGTAGCAGATACTATGTGGCCCAAATACTTCACTTCGTTCTTCTTAAATTGCATCTTGGCTGGGTTAAATTTAATACTATACTTAACTGCTGTGTCCAACACTGCCCTCAAATTCTCATCGTGCTCTTCTGCTGTCACTCCTCCAATAATTATGTCATCATGAACTATGTCCACCCCCTTCAGATCTCCAAAGCACTTAAAATTGTTCTTCTGACATAGTTCCGGGCCTGAACATATTCCAAAAGGAAATCGACAAAACTGGTATCTACCAAACGGGGTGCTGACTGTGCAAAGTTCCCGGCTCTCTTCATCCAAAACTATTTGGAAAAACCCATCCTTAAGGTCCAAAACTGTGAAAAACTTGTAACCGCTCAATGTTACAAGCATATCGTCAGGATGCGGCATTAAGAAGTGTTCTCTCATTACCACTTTGTTCAGTGGCATCGGATCTATACAGACTCTTAAAGATTTGTCAGGCTTTTCCACTATTACCAGGGGATTAACCCACGCTGTCGGCTTGTCGACTTTCTGAATCACCCCAGACTCCTCAAGCTGATCCAATTTCTCTTTTAGTCTCTTTTGTAGGCTATAAGGTACTCTTCGCGACTGCCGAACTTGTGGTATAGCGCCCTTTTGAATCTGTATATGATGTGTGTTAGGAAAAGCTCCCAAACCTTCAAAAACAGTTTTATATTTCTCTAAAATCTCATCCTTATCCCTAAAATCAGGCCGCAACGATGACACTCTTTTGATAAGACCCAAGTTTATGCAGTCATTCAATCCTAAAATTGTAAGTTCATGTTCGACACTAACCACTGCAAAGTCCACATCAGCAGTTGTTCCAGCTACGGTTTTACATGGTAATACAACATGACCAATTGGGTTTACCTTAAAACTTTTATCTCCCCAGGCAGAGAGAATTAAGTTACTACGTTTAACATGTGTTATATTCATTTTCTTGACATAACTAACTGGTAAAATACTGATCTCTGCACCTGTATCTAGCTTGAATTTTATTTCTTCTTCACAGACTGTCAGGTTTTCTATCCACGACCTTTCCTTCTGGTTGTTTACTCCACCAATACTCAAGCTAACTGACCCTAGACTAAATTCACTTCCATCAGAGTCACTCTTATTTTGATTTTCGTTTGCAACAACATAAGCGTTTCTGGTTTTCCTTCGCACACATTGGCAAAATGATTTTTGCCCTTGCATTTTGCACAAGTCTTGCCATATGCAGGACATTTTCCTCGGGTATGCTTATAACCACAAAAGTTGCATAGATTTTTCTGGTCTTCCTTATCACTAGCTTCTTGAGAATTGTTTTTGTGTCTACTATTTACTGCACTAACGCTACAAGGCTCCTTAACGACCGAATAATTCTTGGCCTGTTCTTGCTCTTCAATTGCTTTACTTTGATTCTTGCTGTTCTCTACAATTGTGCAAAAGTCAATTGCTTTTTTCAAATCAAGCTTTGTGTCCCTAAGTAAACGTTCCTGAGTAGCTTTGTCGCATATCCCCAGTACTATTCTATCCCTTATCATATTGTCTGATTCAAGAAATTCACAAGATTTAGCTGCTAATTTCAGCTGCTTAACAAACTGTCCAAAATCTTGTCCCTCCTCTTGCTTTATTTTATAAAACTTAAACCTCTCAAAGACGACATTTTTCTTTGGGCAACAGTATGAATCAAACTTTTCCAGGACACAGTCAAAACTATTCTTCTCGTGCTCTTCAAAATCAAAAGTATTGAACACATCTAGGCCTTCATCGCCTAACAAATTCAGTAATTGTGCTATTTTAACATCATC
The DNA here is from genome assembly GCA_963675035.1 of Allygus modestus. NCBI lineage: Eukaryota > Metazoa > Arthropoda > Insecta > Hemiptera > Cicadellidae > Allygus > Allygus modestus. The sequence continues at coordinate 484,015,325 of OY776112.1, read as the reverse complement.
TTTCAATTTCTTTCCATGACAAGTGGCCACTAAATACAGTTCAAACTTCTGTCGAAACCTTTTCCAATTGTCACTAACATTTCCTTCAAAACTCATTGGCTCAGGCAACCTAAACGCTCCAGATCCTTCCATTTTCCTTCTAGGTTGATATAATTACACCTGACACCATGTTTTATACAGAACTTATAATAAAATAATAAGTATCAAAAAGAAAAGTAATCATGTTTTTAACTAAGTATAATCATAACACAACTGAGAACCTTGTTTACAAACATCACATACAGTCATCTGATTACATCTGAATTATTAATAACATTGTTGCCAACTTATATGTATTACAATATTTATGTTAATTTTTGTATTGTGCACTTAACAACTGACGGAACACAAAATTATACAGACTTGCTTAAATATTTACTGAATGGTAACATTCAAGTAAACATGAAGTACGGCATCAGGTATTTTAGTGGTATGCATCAGTTTGTAGAATTCTTGCTTCTTAAGTTGTCTGGTTGTTATTAGTTTGTTAGGAAAACCATTACAACTTGCAATCCCTTTTAAAATGGTGCTAAATACTTTCTCTGCGTGCCGATTTTTCAAATAATTTTTTGTAATCCATAAAAATCGGGGAGAGTTGGTTGATGTAAATCCGATTTTATTAGATACCTTTCAATGTAGGTAAAGTTGTTTCCTCCCTTAGTTAGAATATTGTTCGAAGTTTAAGCAAAATTCTTCCGTGATCCATTTTTCACAGAAATACACACCGCTCCTATAAGATTATAGGATAGCACAACAAGCCCAATGAAACATTGACAGACAAGGTCAGATCAAGTCAGGTTGATCCACACTTCCGGCAAGATCACGGAAACGCCCGAGTAACGCCCAGTCTGTCAGTCAGTAGCCTCGGAAGTTATTGTTCTGAAACGCGAGAGTACCATAGCATCGAATTCAGAAACGATTACACATTTTAGAATGACTCTGAAGTAATATAATATTTAACAGCAGGAAAACCAGAGAATTTCCTTAACAGGTACTGTAACACCATCCGATCGTTCTAACTAATTGTCAAAAATTTAATGGTGACAGCTTTTTTCGAATTTCCCCTATAGGGAAGAAGCTATTACCGTAGTCGGCATGGTAAGACCTAGGCCCGGGAACATGATAACTTTTCGTTAAGAGATCCCCAGACCCCAAAAACACCATTCGTTCGAAACTGTATATATATATATATATATATATATATATATATTATATGTATATGTATATGTATATGTATATATATATATATATATATATATATATATATATATGTGTGTGTGTGTGTGTCCGTGAGCACGATAACTCTTGTAAAAATCATCCGATTTTGATGGAATTTGGTATAAACGTGTAAAGCAACATTTATGACTTTAGTTCGAAAACCAGCCAGATCGCTCTATCCGAAGGGGTATTTTTGGGGGTTTTATACCCCAAAAATGTTTATTTTTTATTTTTTACATATAATTTTAGAACTAGTCAAATTTTAGTTTTTCCATTGGATTCAGCTTTAAAAAATCACAATTTGGTATTTTTATTATTCCTCTACGTCAATTGATTACCGAGATATTCAAAGTGCTAAACACAGTACGTTGTCTAATTTTATTCTTATGGAAAAGAAAAAAAAATCTCGCTTATTTATGAACTACATTAACGAAACTTGGTATAAGTCTTCGTCTGGTTGTGGTGGGTTGATATTTGCTTAAAAAAACAATTTTTTGTGAAAGGCTCCCGTAGCAGCAAACCTGCGTACTCAGCCCCATGTTATTCTTATGGATAATAATTAAATGCTATGACTCCCTTAATTATGAACATAAATGAATAAAAACTGTTATATGACTTCACCTAGTTGAGTTATATTGATATTAGCATAAAAATCCATTCGTTGTGTTCCTTGATGCAGCAAACCTCCGTACTCTGCCCCAATGTTATTCTTATGGGGAATAATTCAAATTGTATATGTTGCTTATTTGTGAATATATTTTTTAAGAAACTTGTTAAGTGGCTTTATGTAGTATTAAGAAATTTATATCTCCATTGGAAATTCGCTGAGTATGTAGGTTTGCTGCGACGGGGGTATTTATAAATTACATTTAAGGACTTTCCAGTTGTCTGCGGTAAAACAAATTATCACAGATTACGATTTGTTTTGGAACTCGCAGTTTATACGAATAAAAGTAGTTATTGGTAGTCATCTCCACATTTGGCCCAATTTCACATTCGTCTGTGGCTATTACCGTTGGATACGTTCAGAATAATTGTAGGCTTGAAAAACATCTTATATAAGGCTGTTAAAACCAGGGAATTTTCACAACAATGGGAAGGTGTAAATAACTTTCCCAACAAATTGATATTTTCCAAGATAAACAAACCTGATTCGTACAGTAAAAGGCTAAATCTTGGAAACTACGACAAATGTAATACCAAAACGTCTCACGAATGCTGATTGAATTAATAAACAGAACAAACACTTCAGAGTGGGCTCCAGTCACGAAACATTTGGCGTTTCTACCTGCTTTATCCATAAGCTAATAACTTACAAAGCCCCTCATCAACGGATTATCCGATATCGTAAATTGATGGCTCATTTCAAAGAACAACAACCTAGCGATACCTAGCGATTTCAGTGAAAAAAATGTCGATATCACAAATAATAATCGATCAGTAAGATACCATGCAAACTTTTTAATATTTACGCTTCTTTATAAGTTGAATATTTGTGATATCAAAATTCATTTCGCCGCAATCTCTGGAGCAGGTAGAAGCCGACTGGAGCCACTCTAGCGCTACAGTGTTTAGTGTTTACCCAGTTACTGCCGCAATCACTGTAGCAGGTAGAAGCCGACTGGAGCCACTCTACCGCTACAGTGGTTAGTGTTTACCCAGTTACTGCCGCAATCACTGTAGCAGGTAGAAGCCGACTGGAGCCACTCTACCGCTACAGTGTTTAGTGTTTACCCAGTTACTGCCGCAATCACTGTAGCAGGTAGAAGCCGACTGGAGCCACTCTACCGCTACAGTGTTTAGTGTTTACCCAGTTACTGCCGCAATTACTGGAGCAGGTAGAAGCCGACTGGAGCCACTCTAGCGCTACAGTGTTTAGTGTTTACCCAGTTACTGCCGCAATCACTGGAGCAGGTAGAAGCCGACTGAAGCCACTCTACCGCTACAGTGTTTAGTGTTTACCCAGTTACTGCCGCAATCACTGTAGCAGGTAGAAGCCGACTGGAGCCACTCTACCGCTACAGTGTTTAGTGTTTACCCAGTTACTGCCGCAATCACTGTAGCAGGTAGAAGCCGACTGGAGCCACTCTACCGCTACAGTGTTTAGTGTTTACCCAGTTACTGCCGCAATCACTGTAGCAGGTAGAAGCCGACTGAAGCCACTCTACCGCTACAGTGTTTAGTGTTTACCCAGTTACTGCCGCAATCACTGGAGCAGGTAGAAGCCGACTGAAGCCACTCTACCGCTACAGTGTTTAGTGTTTACCCAGTTACTGCCGCAATCACTGTAGCAGGTAGAAGCCGGCTGGAGCCACTCTACCGCTACAGTGTTTAGTGTTTACCCAGTTACTGCCGCAATCACTGTAGCAGGTAGAAGCCGACTGGAGCCACTCTACCGCTACAGTGTTTAGTGTTTACCCAGTTACTGCCGCAATCACTGGAGCAGGTAGAAGCCGACTGGAGCCATTCTACCGCTACAGTGTTTAGTGTTTACCCAGTTACTGCCGCAATCACTGTAGCAGGTAGAAGCCGACTGGAGCCACTCTACCGCTACAGTGTTTAGTGTTTACCCAGTTACTGCCGCAATCACTGGAGCAGGTAGAAGCCGACTGGAGCCATTCTACCGCTACAGTGTTTAGTGTTTACCCAGTTATTGCCGCAATCACTGGAGCAGGTAGAAGCCGACTGGAGCCACTCTACCGCTACAGTGTTTAGTGTTTACCCAGTTACTGCCGCAATCACTGTAGCAGGTAGAAGCCGACTGGAGCCACTCTACCGCTACAGTGTTTAGTGTTTACCCAGTTACTGCCGCAATCACTGTAGCAGGTAGAAGCCGACTGGAGCCACTCTACCGCTACAGTGTTTAGTGTTTACCCAGTTACTGCCGCAATCACTGGAGCAGGTAGAAGCCGACTGGAGCCATTCTACCGCTACAGTGTTTAGTGTTTACCCAGTTACTGCCGCAATCACTGAAGCAGGTAGAAGCCGACTGGAGCCACTCTACCGCTACAGTGTTTAGTGGTTACCCAGTCTCTATTTCAGAGAGTTCGCGCGACCCACTTTCTGGGTAAAATTACCCGCTCTTGAACCCATTCTGACTCGGACCCGCGAGACGTCATTGCTATTTGGAGTACTCGTGTGTTTTGTTTACTGCTCGTGACAATGAGTTTGCTCCATGTTGACTGTAACTGTCACGATCCAGTGATGCTCAATGCTCATGACATGTTACTTCCACAGTTATTATTGTCACTATACTACGGTTGCTGCATGGCCATCTGCACCCCATTTGGTACTTGGCCTCAGCACTGCACTCATAGGACTCGATCTTGGGCATCCTCTTCTGGGGTCTCCAGCCACAGTGGTGGGGTTGAGAAAATTTGTGTTTATAAAAATGTTGATTATAATGGAGAAACCGACGGGGCTACTCAATGACGGCGTGGTAGAGGCAGAAGTTATTCTGTGGTCGCTGGGCAAAAGTGAAGCACGCACGAACAAAGATTGAGGTAAATTTTCAGTGCATTTAGAATATTTGTCTATTTTTAAACTAAAAATTAAAATCCAACAAGACAGTTTTCTCTTTAAAATATAACAACAATAGACTAACTTTGTAAAATCTAATTTTTATCTCAAAAACGATTCGAAGGCAAATACAATTAAAAAAAAATTAGTTCTAAACACTTATTATATAATACTCAATGTTAAAAAGACGGGGTTTATATATACTGAAGTAGACTTCTCATTGCCATTGTAAAAACTGCCCCTACTTTTGTGTGAGCCAGGATTCAAGAAGGACGTAGTTACACTAATCACGAACAGAGTATACCGGTCAACAATTACTTATCCTCACAAGGAGGGGATAATACAACAGTTGGTGTGTCAGGAAGCAAACATAAGTTTATTATTACTTGCTTTCTGGGATGGAGATATTTTACAAGTTAATGTAAATAACTAAAATAAATAGTTGACAGCAGCAAACTCTGTCGGTGGCTTAATCAAACTATGTCCACTTTAAATTCTGGCGACACTAAAAGAGGGACAGCTGGTTCATATAGATAGGATGTCTTCTTCAGTATATATAGTCAATGATACGACGCATCGTCGACTGGGTTCCCGCGAACTTCAAAGTTGTTTCTGGGCTGGATGCCCCCTCGCCTTTCGGCCTTCCCTCACGTCAATGTGCCTCGATTTAACACAATTTATAATTCAAGCTTGGCAGAGGAAGATGCTTGACATGATCCAAGATCGCAATAACCACGACATTCAGCGATGCCACCCGAGCATGAGATTAATCAGGCACTGGCATCGGACTCCGGGGCGGGAGTTGGCTGCGGCCGCCATATTGTCGGTGAGAGGTTAGGATTTAATTGGCTACTTGGCCGTGCATTGTCGTAAATCACAAACTAAGAAAACACATTTGGCAGGTACGTGATATTGCGGCATAATGAACTGCGATGCTGTTATCTTCTCAGCGATGAAATCGAGAATGTCTACTCTGCGGGGTCGACTGCGCCTCGCGAAACTACCGAATGTCATAATCTTACTAGAATCAAACCCCGTTGTAACAAAAAATACAGCGATCTCTGGAAATAACATATTACGAACGTAATTTAATAAATTATTGCCGACATTTTACATTTCTGATTAGTAAAGAAACTTTCACTTTTGTGATAGGGAATCTGAACCCGTCTTCAGTTGGTAATAACATAAACATATCAAAATTAGTGGCTAAATCCAGGCAAAGCTGGTAAAAGATGTATAAACAGATATAACGTAAATTCACCATCACCAACAATGAGTTTCAAACGAAGGGTATTAGAACATCTATACTTTTAATAACAACCAGCATGTGTCCCATTTTCCGCACGGGAATCGAACAATAATCACTAAATTCTTTTAATCATAAAGTCGCTGAATTCGACTGTAATGAAAGTTTATATTATTAAAGCTGAAAAAGTTGTCAAAATTTGTAATTAATTGTTATTATGCATTTTTAACAAATTAATCAAACAGAACAAAAGGTTCCCTGAAAGGGAGCTGTTATTTATTTATCCAAATTAATTTTCGCAAAATGTCCGAGAGACTTCTGAAACTTTATTTTTGAAAATAAAATAAAAACTCATTTTAATGTTGATTAATTATAAAAAATGTCAGACTTTCATGATTATTTGACATTTGCAGAATTAGAGAGGTTGTCAATAGTTCGAGTAAAACTTCAATCCTGGAGGCAATATAAATAAAGTATTAAACAACTGGAGGAGTTTAAAGTATTAAACTTTAAGAGCGGAAAGGTGCTCTAGAAATAGGTTCCTCACTAAATTATGTATAAGACTAGCTGATAGCCGCAGGCTTCGCCCCGCAAATGATTTATAAAAATTATTACAGTTGTGTGTGCTGCATTCTGTGGTTAGCCCGTGAAACTACTACGAATCAAGATCAGCTGTTTGTATTTACATCAGCTCAAACAAAATTGAATGTCCATAAGGAATACATGGGAACTTTGTCGGGGTCTCTGGCAGAGCACTAAGGTCGGATCAGGATGAAAACCATTTATTATTCCTATTTTATGCCTAAAGAATCAGTGTACAAAATTTCAGCTCTCTACCTACATGGGAAGGTGGAGAATTAGTGATGAGTGAGTCGTCAGTCAGTCAGGGCCTTTAGAGATATAGATTAGCTTGTACTCGCGACTTACTCCAATTAAATAACTAACAATATTTTTCACATGTAGCTTTCGAATATTATTCTCAATCATTCATCCCACATAATCTTTCGCCTCGGAAAATATTTTTGGAGAATAACTTAATCACTGCACTGTATATGACGCCGATGCAACTTGGGCGTATTTTAAGGCGAGTATGCAATAATAATGGTTGCAGAATGGGTGAGATACCTTGTGTAGCCTTGTTACTGACTGACCGACTGAGACATTAGCCAGGATCATTTATTGATAGCACAATGACCAATAACTCATAATAAATTCAAATCCATAGAGAATTAGGAAATAAAATGCCCAGCACATTATATAATAAATAGAAAATTTGAGAATACATTAAATTGGGGGTTCTATAAAGCTCTCCATCATACCAAAACCAAATTTCTCTGAGGTTTGGGTGAACTGTCAGACTAATGATTATGATTTTTTGGTTAATCTGTTAAATCCCCTTACTTTTGTATGCTAAAAAAATAAATACAGCTCAGTTGACTCTAGACTAAAAAAGCATGTTATTTATAAACTCAATACATTTCCTTACAAAAATAAATAAATAAAGAAAACAAATTTTTGTTTGTTCTCAGGTTATTAGTTTGCCGGCTCGTCACGCCCATGGTCGCGCCACGGTCCGGGCCAGTCGACACTCGTCGCCACAAATCACAGCAGCAGACTGCCTTGGGGGAACAGAAATACAAAATCCCTGGCCCATCTACGACCTGAGGACAACACGACGTGAATCACTTTAGCAGCAGCCGCGAGTTACAGAAACAAATGGGCTTGGAATGGTACTTAATTTATCGTCATGTATTTTCGCGCGTACACACTGTACCACTGGTGTCAACGCAGACCTCTCTACCCAGATTTGGGCCAGGGGCGTAGAAATAAAAGGGGTCAGGTTAAGGGGTCGTTTATTATTAGAGTAGTTTAAATCCCCAAAACGGGAAGAGGGTTGCTACGACCCGTGAGCCATGGGATGTGACGTGACCTCTTGGTTTTTTGGGGGATCCAGTCACGAAACTTTTGGCTTTTCTACTGGCTTCTTCCATAAAGTCAATGTTACTGTACTTTCAAAACCCGTCCCTCCCCAAGGATTATCCGTTATCGTTGACTTATGACTCGTTTTATTTTAAACGTCATAAATCTTTTTTCCTCATCAATCATAAAATAAACAGATAATAAGAATACTTAGTTTTATTATTTTATTGGGGTCTTTAAAAAAATATTACTACCATACAAATACATAATAAATACCACTTTGCTCTGTTAGAGTGCTTATACCAACTCTGAAGTGACATAGCATGAATTTAAATTTGATAAGCTTTGTGAAAGCTGGAGATTACGTTGGAACTTTGACGGCCATAGTGCAGAACCTAAAAGATGTGAATGATTTAAATAGCCAAGCTCGACTTGCAGCTTCGCATAACAATGGGAAATAAAAGTTAACAAATTCATAAAAGCCGTGAAAAGTGGGGAAGATGAGCCCTACAAACGACAAATATTTAGGTAACTATGATTTCGACTTTTTGAAGACTCGAGTTTGAAATACCAAAATAGAAAACAATTTAACTTTAAGGCATATATGGACGACACTATATATTCGCTAAGTATCTGAATTAAGTTTTACTATCACTATACTTCTGAACCTGAAATTAGTAATCAAATGAAGTTCAATTAACTTCCTTACAAGGTTATTAATCAAATAAAACGTGTCTTAAAATAACATAGAACATTATATCGCTATTATCTCTCTACCAGTGATAACGACTAGAGAACCAAAACAATAACACAGAAGAAGAAGCCACGTGAGCCTCTATCACGTGGCAATATGAAGTTAACTCCAATAGATAGCGCTGCGAGCCGGAGCCATAACCTTGCGGTGACTCACTGTTTATATGGTTACGAAATAAACCGCAACCATATGTTAACAGCAACAGACAGATGTTCGCTGCAAACTGCGCCGCAACTTATTGTTTAACTGATAACACACAAGTTAGATAGGCACTAGTTTGGCTAACTGGAAGCAGACAGTTTGTGGAGAATCGACAGCAATAACTGAATCACACCAATTATTAACGAGTTTGCACGCAGCACGCTGACGTGAGGGAAGTGAATTTCCACATAAAAACCTTTAAAAATCAAAATCTGTGTAAAAATGTACATGTATTCCAATTTTTATTGATTTCTGAAAACATTGAATTTTGGCTGTTCTGATGCTCCTGGTTTCATTTACCTGCAAAGCTGGGAATACAATTTTGCGCATTATAATATTAGGAGAATGTCCAGGCACGCTTGAAAGTAGGCGTGAGTTGCTGGGGATGATAAAATTAATTTAACAAAGGAATAACAGGCTTTTCTAGTGTAAAACCCCCATAAGACAACGTACTGTGTTTAGTCGAAACACATTTTCTTTAATAACTTGGTAAATATTTATGCAAGAATAACGAGAGAGGGCTTAAAACCTTCGCCACACTAATTCCCATCTTTTTACACCAAAAAGATCCATTAATTACATCCGGGGATTTTTTGACCCTTTTTGGGCCCAAAAACTCAAAATTTGAAAGATTAATCCCCAAAAAAGGGGTTTAGAGTTTTCCGATTGTTTTGCCCAACGAACTTGTCCAACTGATTACAGAAAGGAACGTCCCTGCCAAATTTGAAGTAAATTGGACAAAAAATTCGACCGCTAGAGTGCAAACACACATATATATATGTCTATATATATACACACATATATATATATATATATATATATATATATATATATAATTTTGAACGACCCCCCAAAACGTGTTCAGGGGGTCACGTTAGGAACTTCTATGGTGGTCCCGGGCTTAAGTTTCACCGTGCGGGTCATGCTAATAGTTCACTTTCCAAAGGAAATTCACTAATACCTAGGTGTACGCTCATTCTTCCCGTAAGAGGATGAACGAAGACTGAATTTTTAAAGATATATTTAAACCTTCCACAGTTTGTCTGAGAAAGTTTGTTTACAACTATAGAATATCTAGATGTTTCTGGAGTCCGAAGGGTGAATGACTCAAGGCTATTAGGCCGTTACTTGGACTTATAATACTGACCCAAAGCGACACTGATCTTGGAATCGTTTTCTTGTAAATACGCCAAGAATGCCTATCAATACGTATATAACAGTACAGTAATCGAAAGTTATGATGAAAGTTCCTATTATAGTTATGAAAGCGATCGAAACATGTTGAACCCTTGCGTGGTTATTGCTATTTAAATTGTGAAGTACTGCATTTCAATCATACAACGATATTTTGTTCAAGGTCGTTGTTTATACGGGGTAACGATGGTCCGATGTAATGGAGAGAGGCAATATCCCTCTCCATATTCTACATTTTTAATTTTACGGTAAACCACCCAATCCTTCCGTTGCCCCCCCTAAGAAATCGTGACTGCAAACCTGCGTACTCAGCGGATTTAAAATACATATGTGCCACTACATGAAGTCACTTACCAAGATGCATGAAAATATATTCATAAATGAGCGTTCGATTTATTCTCCGTGGGAATAACATTAGAACTGAGTACACAGGTTTGCTGTAACGGGACCACAAATACAGTTTTTATGCAAATATCAGTGGTTCACAATCAGACGAAGCAACATAACAAGTTGTAACAAAATAAGCGAGATATGTCATTCAAAAGCGAGATATAACATTTTTGAAGAGTATGCAGGTTTGCTGTAACGGACACCACAACCAGATGAAACCACACACTAAGATTCATCAATATAATATTATGTTTAAAAGTAAGCGAAATTATATAGTAGTAATTATCCTCCAACCGATTATTATTGGGCAACGTACTGTGATTAGCACTTTCAATATCTCAGTTACCGATTTACGTAGAGCGAAAATTCAGTATACTAAATTGTTAATTTTGCAAGCTGAATCCAATTATGTAAACGAAAATACTGTTTTTAAAAACGTCTTTGTAAAAAGTACATTTCTGGGGTACAATACCCCACGAAAAAACTCTTGGATGGTGCGATCCGTCTGGTTCTCGTGTTTTTTCCCCATAGGATAAATTCGCAAAAAAAAACTCGAACTATCCATTCCACCGACAACTTATCCTTCATGATCTTATAGCATTTTAGCGAATTTCCCCTATAGGGAAGAAGCTATTACCGTAGGTCTCATGGTAAGACTTAAGCCCGAGACCATGATAACTTTTCATTTCAAGGTCCCCAGATGCCAAAAACACCATTCGTTCAAATTTTTATATATGTATATATATATATATATTTATATATATATATATATGTGTCTGTAAGCACGATAACTCTCGTAAAAAAGCTCCGATCTTAATGAAATTTGGTACAAATGTGTAAAGTACCATTTATTTGAACGAGTTCGAAAACCAGACGAATCGCATCATCCAAAGGGGGGTTTTTGGGGGGTTTTGTACCCCAAAAATGGGTTTTTTGGGGTTTTCACATGTAATTTTTATTTTAATCAAATTGCAATTTTTACCATTAAAATCAGCTTAAAAAAACAAACAATTTGGTATTTTGATCATTGCTCTACGTCAATTGGTTACTGAGATATTGAAAGTGCTAAACACAGTACGTTGTCTAATGTTATTCTTATGGAGAAAAAGAAAAATTGTATATCTCGCTTATTTATGGACATAAACTGACAAAATTTGGTATATGACTTCATCTGGTTGTAGTTTATTATTGTTTGCTCAAAAAAACAATTTTTCGCCTATGATTCCCGTTTCAGCAAACCTAGGTACTCGGTCCCCACGTTATTCTTATGGAAAATATTTAAAATATTATACATCGCTTATTTATGAATGTATATGGATGAAACTTGGTATGTGACTTCACTTAGATGAGTTCTATTGATATTTGCATAAAAACCCATTATTTTGTATTCCTTGTTGCAGCAAACCTGCGTACTCATCCCCAATGTTGTTCTTATGGAGAATAATTAATATTTTAAATATCGCTTGTTTGTGATTATATTTCTTATGAATTCTGTTAAGTGGCTTAATGTGTTATGTTATATATTCATTGGAAATTCGCTGAGTATGCAGGTTTGCTGCGACGGGGGTATTATTCCCATTACAGTTGTACAGTGTCCTGGCAATATTTAAGGAAGGGAGCGAGTAGATATGTTTAACGATTGCAAATGCGTATGTTAATTGAACCTGTCATAACGTAACGGTTATCACAACGACATGCCAACCAATATGAAACTAGATGTCATCGTACCCGGTTTCACATGTGGGAATAAACCTGGCGTGTTCTTCATTCTGTGCTTAACCCGTCGAACTGCTACGATTCATGATCAGCTGTTTGAGTTTTCATAAACTCAAACCAAAGTGAAGTGAGGCACATTTGTAGATAAGTACTTAAGTTACCATTGGATTGTGACTTTGACTCCCCGTCACAGGAATTTCTTAAAATCCTTTCTTAGTACCTATCTACGTTATGTAAAAGACATACGTGGTTGTATGTGTAGAGGTTTGGCCTGGGGGATTATCGGGGTTTCGTTTAGATAAAGAAGAAGAAGTTGTTTGAGTTGTATGAACCGGCTGCAAGTTAACGACCTTTCAGTTTATTCTGGTGCTGGTCCACCTTTCTATAACTTGTGAGTCAGACTTTCGATGTGACTGCCCAGCCTCTGGACACCAGGCTTGTGTAGCCACCTGCATTGGCAAAGCGAACGTTGATTGAATTCAACTGATTAAGAGGGGCTCCAACCACGAAACACGTCGCTATTCTACCTGTTCCTCCCACAAAACTAATGTTAACTCTAAATACCACCCGGATTATCCTAATCCGCTGATATAGGATTAATTTTACAGATCAAAAAAACCTTGTAATTTTAGTAAGCAGAATTTTGACATCACAGTAGTTACCAATGAACAAATGTCGAATATTCAATATTTGGGATTTTATTGAACAGTTAGTTGTTATTTGCAATAACAAATTTCTCCTCTCCGAAATAGCAAGGTTTTTTTACTCTTCAGATTTAGCCAAAAACCACATTTTTTGGATTATTCGTCAAGAACGGTAGTTGAAAGTCAATATTTGTCTCCTGTGAGAAGCAGGTAGGAACGCGAAATGTTTCGTGAGGTATTAGTTTGGCTCCCTCCTAATTTGTTTGGGTCTCGTCACTCGATTCTGAGCAAAGATATGTGTTTTGTTCACTACAAAATTAATTAAAGAATTGTAATGTCTAATGACACACACATTTGTAGTTTTTAATTTTCCATGCATGTCCTAGAACTTGAACAAAGTCTCACATTAAAGTTTAACCTCGGCTTTCGGCCCCAGTATCGGACTTTAGAATAATTTTTATGGTTTCTCTTCTATTCCCTTCGGATTGTCCTGCCCTTCTGGAGAGAGTCAATATCACAGTTCCTAAGGCAACCCGTTCGAGAGAACTGTTTTCCAGGCCATCAGTGTCAGTGACAACATCTCAAGCTGCCAACAGTACAATGTTGAGGATCTAGCAGCCTGGGCGACTCCCAAGTTGACTTCTTCTCTGAGTCGAAATCTGCAATCAGAAGAGCAGATGAGGAGAATCAGAAGAGCACTTGGTTTCGTATGATTATAGGGAACATTAGGAACTGTTGCAAATTAGCTCTAAAATCAATCAGTAACTAATGTTATTTGTTGTTATTTAAATATACGTTTTACTGTTGTTGATTGTTCTGTATCGCCATACTTGTTTCCTATTGAATTAAACTTTGAACTGTTATTGTCATTAATTTTTTGAATTTTCGTTACTGTTGAATTGTCATATTACCGATTATACATCACATTATTTTTACCACTGTATGTAACAAAGGATTCTGTAGTGCTTCCAAAAAAGTGTTTTGGTTGGACATTTCTGAAAACAAGTTTTTAGTAAATTTTCTGTATATTTTACCGTACTTTATATTCTATATTTATTAAATAACAAAATGTATTCATTAAACATTTAGCATTATTGGCTAAAAGGGAGAAATTATGTGTCAGTTTCCTGATACCGTTTATTTATTGTTATATTTATTACCATTTAAATTCTTGCACGTATACTGTATTGTTTTCGACTCTTCCAATACTGGATTGTATTGACCTGTACCGTATATATTGGTTATGCCGTTCACAATAAAAAATAAAGACGAAATGCAGTTGGGATGGAGTAACATGGTCTAAGATTGACCCCAAGTATATTTTAAAGTAGACGTTATGTATTGGCGAAACTTTTCATTTCTCTGAAGACACAGCTGGCGGTATATTCTGGATCACCCATGTCTCGCCCACTAGTGTGCGGTGTGCGTGGGGCGGTAGTCTGTTCCACCTGGAGAGTGGCTCGCGTGGTCGCCGTCCCACAATCTCGACGTGGACCCTGGACTAGGGCGTGGGCCGCTGTAAAGTCACCCATCACCTTATGTATCACGTTTTTCAATTTTAGTAACCACGTTTTCGCTGTGGTTAAGCAACTCCACAGAGATACGCCAAAGTCGATAAGCCAACCCCGGATATTTAAAAGTGTTTTCCGAGTCTTGGTTTATAATAACTTGCTTATTGGGCTCCGCCAGCGACCAAAGAATAACACAGACTGGCAATCCCTATCCACTTATACATTACTGTAGTTGAAGCCGGTCCCCCACCACTCAGAGGCTTACGGCTCAGCCACTGGCCGCTACTGGCCGCTACTGGCACAAATTTTAATTCGCCGCGTCTCATTACAACTACCTAAACGTACAGTTATAGCTAAGATAATTTTTTTTGTGAAATTGAATAAAACAGAATGTTAAGAGCAATGGGTTAAGTTGGAGTGAAAATAAAATATTTAAATGACTAAAAAAAACTAAGGAGATAAAGTTTTTGTTTTTAATTTAAACATGAAAAAGTTGATCTTTGATGATGATTTTTATTTATTTGGTCGGGCAAGTTTTGTCAGCAAGAAAGTTTTTGGAAAAGACATGATAAACAAATTTGTATTCTTTATATTTTTTCTAAAAATGCTTAGTTTAGCCTGAGGCAGCCTCATATCAAAGTTAGGAATAATCTCAATCAAACTTCATACTCGTATATTTCGTATGGGAAATGTCATTCATGTGAGAAAGGCAATAAGTTATTGAACAAATGTTATTCACTGAGGGAAATGAGGTAAATAATAAGAATTAAATTAAATCTGTTGGTAGAGGGATAATCTTGAATTAAAAACAGCTCCGGGGCAGCGCCTGCGACGGCAAACACTCGGTAGTGGACGATTCACGGGGATTCATCTCCACCACTCAGAGGCTGCCCGGCTTCAAACCCAGCACGCAATTGCCAGTCTGTTATTCTTTGGTCGCTGGGTTCCGCTCATTGGCCTGAAATCAAACCAAATCAAATCAAACCAAACAGCTGATTCTTGAAGTATTTTGTAATGTGTATTTCAGTATTTTACAGTTTTATTTTACTAGAATTTCCCATGCATATCTTGCGCATTGAAACGCTTGTTTTGAGTTAGTTGAACTTGTCTCTGTAAGATGGTGCCACCAGTACGCTGACAAATAAGAAATCAGAATAACCCATTAAATTTAATTCTTATGATTCTGAATTGTTTCTTTTCCTCGCATTTAAGGATCACTAGCTCATGTACCCGTTCTTCGCACAGGTGTTTTCTTTACCCGTTCTATAGTCAATGCAATTTGCATCTTAGTTAGCTTGAAACAGCTGCCCTTGCGTCTGCTCTTTAAGCTGTCAAATGGAAGTATCCACAGCTGTTTGCATTACAGTTTCTGAATGTTTACTTTCTTCTGAAATGTAAACATTGAAACTTAGGACTTCACGGGGCGTAGCCCGGGGGATTTTAAGGAAGTGAATAGGCCTATGTGTTGCATGGGTTCAAGATTCCTGGCCTTTGTGTAAAGTTTCAGCCCAGTCGGTTCAGTAGTTTTTGCACCCCGGAACATCACACAGACAGACAGATAGAAACCACCTCTTCTTTATAATATTATAGATAGATAGATGATTGTCATCAAAATGATGGCTCAGTTATTGAATTTGAAGTAATAAAGGAAATATGGCCTACCGACAAAAACACCCTTGAGAAATAATGTATCAAGATTTATTCAGTTATGAGATTGACCTATTAAAACTAATATTCACCTTGTGATTTCCTCTCCAAGATCTTTCATTCAAGAATATGAAAGGGGTCAGGTCAGACTTGCGGGTTTCCCTACAAAATTCTAGTGAAGCTCATAACGTTACGTAAACGTATTTACCAATTTTTGGAAAATCTGTCAGTTTTATAAACAATTTAAAATTTCCGAAGCCGAATCCCTCTTGATGTTGGCGTAGCGCGTGTCGAAAATTGGGCAAATGTTGCGAAAAGAGGAGAGTGAAGACTGGTGAAGCACTGACGGCGGTGCACCGCTCCAAATTGGGAGCCGACGGCTGACGTCACAGATATATATAGGCGGGGCGGCCCACACACGCACAGCCACACACACTCTCACACTATCTCGCGCTCGCTAGTTCATAACCACACTACACACTACACAGTAGGGACAACCAGAGCCCTGTAACAATATCTTTAGATTTTCAAGTGTTAATTTAAAAGTACTGTACCCTTAAATCTTGGATGAATCTTTACTGATTTATTTGCTGGTTAAGCATTTGATTGTGGCTCGGTTATGATGATAGAAGAACGTCAAGCTTTGGAAGTTTACTGTTCAGTTCCCCGTTGACAAATATTGGTATCGCTGGTTGTTGACATGGTTGATAAGTTTTAGATTTGTATTCGATTAACCCAGGTTTCGGTTAGTGAGGTCCGGTTAACCGGTGTTTTGGTGTAGCTAGCTCGTTCCTGGTATTACGTGAGGGCATCTCATTTATATTAAGAGGGGACGTTTAGCCTAATTGGGGTTTACTTTGCATTCTCTTCAAGCTGTAACAAAATACTCTAAAAACAGATTTGTAGCGCTTTTTTTGCATTATAATAATTAATAATAAATACCCCCGTAGCAGCAAACCTGCGTACTCAGCGAATTTCCAATGCATATATATGTATCTTAATACCACATAAAGCCACATACCAAGTTTCATCAGTATACATACGATTATAATAAACGATTTATGACATTTTAATTATTCTCCATAAGAATAACATGGCGGCTGAGTATGCAGGTTTGCTGAAGCAAGGAACACAAAAAATGGGGTTGTATACAAATATCAATATAACTCATGTAGGTAAAGCCACATACCAAATTTCATTAATTTATTTTCATAATGAAGGCAGATAACACGTTACTTATTCTCCATAAGAATAACATGGGGCTGAGTACGCAGGTTTGCTGCTACGGGAGCCTTTGGTAAAAAATTGTTTTTTTGAGCAAATATCAATGGTCCACAACCAGATGAAGCCGTATACCAAGTTTCATCAGTATACGTTCATAAATAAGCGAGATATAAAATTTGTATTTTCCTCCATAAGAATAACATTAGACAACGTACTGTGTTTAGCACTTTCAATATCTCGGTAACCAATTGACGTAGAGAAATGATCAAAATACCAAATTGTGTGTTTTTTTAAGCTGAATCCAATGGAAAAAACTAAAATTTGACTTTTTCCAAAATTATATGTAAAAAATTCGAAAAACCCATTTTTGGGGTACAAAACCCCCCCAAACGAATAGTGTTTTTGGGGTCTGGGGACCTCAAAACGAAAAGTTATCATGGTCCCGGGCCTAGGTCTTACCATGCCGACTACGGTAATAGCTTTTTCCCTATAGGGGAAATTAGCTAAAAACTGTTCAAAACAATATATTTCTAACCCACAGAATATTTTTAAATGAGATCCAAATAAAGGTCATAGACTTAATTAAATTTAAGCTCACGGTAAAACCACAGTTTTGTAATCTTACTTGCAAAAGACAAAATGTCTGAAAATGTATCAAAAGAAGTTTTATTGCCTCAATGTTTGTCAAATATCCTCCAAGCGAAATGCCAACCCCCTGAGAGACCACCCACTCAGTCTGGGTGACCACCCGTCGGACACTCAGCTGGGTTACCAATCGTTGGCCACTCAGTCTGGGTTCCCAATTGTTGGCCACTCAGTCTGGGTTACCGATCGTTGACCACTTCGTATGGGTTGCCAATCGTTGGCCACTCAGTCTACACAGGTTGACCACCCCTTGGCCACTCAATCTGGGTGACCAATCGTTGGCCACTCAGTCTGGGTTGCCAATCGTTGGACACTCAGTCTGGGTTGCCAATCGTTAACCACTCAGTGTGGGTTGTCAATCGTTGGCCACTCAGTCTGCGCTGGGTGACCACCCGTTGGCCACTCAGTCTGGGTTACCAATCGTTGGCCACTCAGTCTCGGTTGCCAATCGTTGGCCACTCTGCCTGGGTTGACAATAGTTGGCCACTCAGTCTGGGTTGCCAATCGTTGGCCACTCAGTTTGGGTGACCACCCGTTGGCCACTCAGTCTGGACCCTCTTCACAAAACATACGTCTCTGAAGGATCATGCAACATCTCAGCCCATGGATAGTTTTATGCAGTTAATAGTTATGCAGCATTATTACAACAAACCTGAATAATATTACACTAATCTAAGGGTACAAACACAGGACGCGGCGCGGCGCGGCACGGTGCGTCGCGTCACGGCGCGTCAAAAACAAATCCATGTTGGACAATGGGGCAAAACACACAGCGCACAACTTCACTTGGAACAGTTGAGTTTAATTTTTGAAGCGTCATCACGCGTCTTGCAATGTATGGTGGGTGCCTGAAAATGCAATTCGGGTTAAAATGTGGATAATTACACTATTTTTCCCCTTTACCGTCATCACCATTTTTCTAAACTGTGGTAAACAGCAAACTGAAACTGGAGTAGCCAATAGACAGACAAAAACTAACCTAGTAATCATCTGACTGTGTGTTTGTACCCTAACAAGAAACGAAATCGGACAGAAGACAAAAGGTGATACGAACGGGTGGATGCGAGGCTAGTCTGGGCTTAACTTGTTGGTTGCCATCCGTCTTCTACACTATTTAGTTTTTCGTTCGTTTTATAAATATCCGTCATGTCCGTGTCTGTAAAATCTTTCTCATGCCGTCTATTTTTTTAATTGATAGGCGTTCGGCAACGGAAGCTTTACTTTCAAAGTAATTGAATTTTGTTTTGGATTATTTAAGTGTAATGTAATTTAAAATTATGTTATTGATGTTAACTTTTGCATTGAAAGTTAAATATTATAAAAATAAGAGTGAGATTGGAATATCAAATTAATTAATATAAATTATAGAAATTGTTTTACAAAAACCGTTTTGTAGTTTAGGGCAAAACAGATCAGGCTCCGTACCGGTAGTTAAATTGTAGGTGCTGAAGTGGCTTGAATACTTTAAGAATTCCTCAGGTTTTGAATACATTCTCGTGATTTCTTCCTTTTACTTTCTCCCCTTATACATAGTATATGGAGAAAGTATTGTTTTCGTCAAAATTTTTGAATTTGAGTTGTTAGTGGAAATATTCGTTTTGGTGCTCCCTGAACCCAAAAAAGTGGTTTTTACGTGATGTCTGTCTGTGTGTGTGTGTGTGTGTGTCCGTGTGTGTGTGTGTGTGTCTGTGTGGATGTGTACAGAGCTAGAGCCTTAACCAATGGGCCTATTTTTATGAAATTTGGCATGTAGGTACTAATCCACGATATCTCCAGGCGTTTTTTCATTTTTTTGAATTTTTGATTTTTAAGGGTAATTATCCCCCCAAAACCGCCAAAAAACATGAAAAATCCAAATTTCTCAAAAACGGCTCTAACGATTTTGATTAAACTTTAGTCTTTTGTAGAACTTCAGTTTTCCAACAAAATGGTACCACCCGCACTCCTGGAAAAATTCGGGTTCACAAATTACAGGACTTAAAACATCAAATATTCAGTTTTTTGGATTTTTCATAAAAAGACATAAACATAAAAAAATATTACTATTCACCATTAAAAAGAGCTCAAAAAACTAAATAATTTAGTATTTTGAATTACTATTCTACGATTGCTGGTTTAGGAGAAAATTGAAATTTTCATTTTGCGGTAAACGCAGTACGTTGTACCCAAGTTATTCTTATGGGGAATAAAAGAATTACTATTTCTCTCTTATTTACTGATCAATTTCATTCAAACTTGATATGCTTGTCAAGTTAGTATTGACCAACAGAGGAAATTCGAAATATGTTGCCCCTTAATAACCCTGGGGGGGAATAGGGGGCATTTCCCCTCTTAAAACCACGAGTGTAGCAATGGATTCTGTAGTGCCTCCAAAGCAGGGATTTGGGTGGATGTTTTTTAAAACAACTTGTTTACAAGATTTTCTGTGCATTCGACCGTGCTTTGTATTCTTTATTTAGTAAATAAAAAGTAATTTATTCATTAAAGTTGGGCTAAAGGGAGAAAGTATGTGTCAGTTTCCTGATACCATTTATTTTATATCAATAGGACAGAGGGTTGGATTTTTTTGTTTACTCTTTCCTAGATTTATTCTTTATACTAAACCCCTAACACACCCTTTCGTAATAAGATCCACCTTTCTCAATGCCATCTTTGCCACTGAGGGGAGAGAAAACGCGCAAGACGCGCCTCTCTGTGTGCGAGGTCGACGCTCGCATGACGCGCCGTGACGTGACACAACGTGCCGTGCCGCGCCGTGCCGTGCCGCGCCGCGCCGTGCCGTGCCGCGTCCTGTGTGTTTGTACCCTAACAATGCAAGTTCTGATTCATTTAAGGGTAAGAATGGTGCAAGCGATAGTGCAAGCATAATCTCATTCGTGAAACACCATGGGAGTGCATATTGTTTGCTAATTCAACAGATCCCCAACCCAACAGCAGTTCCCTCCGTTTATGTAACCTCACTTTCGAATGTTACGAGAACAATCGCTCAATTAAAAATATTGCTAACTGCCAACACTTCGTCACGAATTAATAACATCATTATCGGGAATACTAGAAGAATGTTTCTCTGTGCAGCGTGTATCCAAAAACTGAATTGATACAACATGTTGTAGGCTATCTGTTGTTCATCAATAGTTATGTTATCATGTAACTTTTAATACTTATTTGTAACTACAAAACAGCGGAATACAATAGGCCACCTGTCGATGAAATCCTGAAAGCTGTGAGTCGTAACAAAATCAAGCAGGCATAGAATCAATTACGAAATGCAGAAGGCGGTGACAGTATAAACCCAAAGAGATTAATACATCTAGAGCTCTCATACACATGTTAATCTCCAAGAAAAAGTGAAGTTTACATGGTGGCCGTCATTTTCTATGTCCCCTCCGTTCCCATGGCAACACAATTAACCACAGCCACAGTCTGTGATGAAATCTACAATTTATGAACAACCGTTTTCCATACAGAAAACAATAATGGTTTTTCCTAAACACCATGTATGTTAAATGTAAGGTGTTTTTAAGAAATTTAAATCGTTAATAATATACATACATATTGTATTTAATTGTTCTTGTGATACCAAAAGGAGAACAAATGTTTTCTTAAAATACACAACTTTCATGTCAAGCATATTTTTGATCATGTTTGCTGGAAACCGTTTTTCTCTGTGGTTATTTTACAAAAATATCCCCCAGTGACACTTCACTTTTACCCCTGACGAGAGCTCTAGATCTATTAAGCTCGTTGTATAAACTGTAAAGAAATTCAGAAGGCAGTGGCTATTAATTACGTCACTTCCTGATGGAACCAGCTGACGAAATCTAGAAGGCATTCGTGATTAGTTGACGAAATGCAGATCGCACTGTGCTAGAGAGATTACCCGTTGACGAAATGCATAAAGAAGGCAGTGGCTGTTACCTTACGTCACGTCTTGATGAAGCCAGCTGGTCTGCGATATTGGTGTCACCTGCCAACCTTGGCGAGTTATTGTGCTTTTATGGCGTACTCTATAAGGCCTAACAAGGTGTTCGTGTTGTAATAGCTCGCTTGACACTAGTCCTTTGACGATGACGTACACAAGTACTCGTTATATTAGAGGTTCTAGCAATTAAAACATTCTAGTATGGATATTGTTTATGCACAGAGGTGGTTTGGAAACAGTTACAATCATCAACAGTGCAATCAGTAACTTGGGTAAACAAATAATCTTAAACCATTTACAAACAATTTACCATTTAACCGTAATAGATATTTTATGGTCTATATTGTCATTAACACGTTGGATGCGGAGGTCGATAATTCTCGTCCTCTAAATAACATTGAAACTTGTGTGATTTTCATGTTTAAACATGTTTGTCAGCATCGAACGTGTTAAACGTATCAATCAAATCCTTTTACAGTATTTAAATGTGTATTATAGTTTGAAAAAACTAACTTGTTTCCAAACGTATATATCAGTTTGATTTATGTTATCATACCATACCTATGCACAGTGTAACCGCTCAAACGAAAATCTTATAACGTTAGGCCTAATCATTGCAAATTAATTCGTTCGCCCCTCATGGGATGCGATTGCTGAGAGAATAGGGACTTCGGGCTGTAAAATATGAAAATGTTAGTATTCTACTAGATACATATCAGTATATTCATAATTATTGATATAGTAATTTTCACTTAAGATCGTGATGAGAAATCTCCAAATAGATTTTAATTGATCTACTGGTAATTTTTGCCCACGTAATTTTTGACATTTCTGATATTTTTCCCACCGTCCTTGGCCCCCAAGCTTTAAAATGAATCGTCATAACCTAACTTAACTTCTTCCTAGCTCAAGATATTTCGAGGGGACCGATTCGCTTACGGAATTAAATATTAAGATAATACTAAAACTAAAACAGTCTGACCGTATATCCAGACGATCTTATTTCGCAACAGTGGTTTCATGTCTAGCTGTTATCAGACGTTCAAGCTATCAATTTCCCGCAGGAACTTCCCCTTTAGCCTTCAAAGTTCCATTGTAATGTTACGGAGAAGATTTACGACTTGACCAAACGTTTAGCTTACACGCGCAGCGGGCGATGTTGGGCAAATCCATTCATTGCAGATATTCCCCTCGCCCGCTTGCATAACAGTTATGAGCACACATAATCTGAATCATTGTGAAATGCAAATCCCACTTCAAAGAACATAACTAGCCAACGTTTTGCATAGGATTATAAACTGAAAGAAAAATACTAAACCACCGAACTACCTAACTTTAAAGTATTTACAAACGCGTATTTTAGTTAAACAGCTGATCAAAGGAGTAAATTAATTCGATGAGCATTGTAAGTTTGGAAAGCCAAATGGGAGGAGGAGCCCTAATAGTTTTGAAATCCAAAAGCCACCAAAATATATATCTTCTTTATTGTTAGAATAATTTTAGTTTTTGAGAGAGAAAAACGCCCTTCAAAAATCAAGAAATTAATTTTAATAATACGCAACGAAGAAGGAAAACTATTTTTTAAGTCGACAGTATTAGTTTTTACCCGAACTGCACGATAGTAAAACATAATTTCTATCATTTGATTAGCAATATGATAAATTCAGAACAAGTTATTAGCTTAAAGGAATAATGGGACTGTGAGCATAATTGGCAGACGATAATTTTATTTGGTAAGGTGACGTTCTTATGAACATGTGGATAATAGTCGTAAAAACTCATTAGTATTAGTAAAACTGATTAGATGAAAAATTGATAGAATTTGTTGTTAAACTCGATGATCATTTTAAAACGTCTCTCAACAATATTTTATAAATTTAAAAACAATCTAACTACTTTTTAACTGTTCTACCAAACAAAAGCGCGTGGTACTCCATAGTTCTAATGTCTGTCCATACCCGGTTACGGCAAATAATTATGAACGCCTTTAAATAGGTTAGTCTCAACGACGTCCTTAAGTTGCTCTTGGCCAAGTTTGGGATGATGGGGGTCTCAACACCTGTGTTTACCGACAGTGAAGCTATGAAGGCCGACGGCGATCGAACACTACCGTGCCAGGCCCCGGCTGCGGCGGAAACGATGCTTGGATGATTATTCAACACGCTCTCTCTGGGTAACTGCTCTGGGAATTGTCTACAGTTCGAAACTGTAGCAAACATCCTGTCGAATAAACTTATATTTCCTACAACCGCGTCTAAAGAGCAGTTTTACGATCCAAAATCACATCGTAAAACAACTGTTTTCTGTTTAGCGAGCGAAAAACTTCGTTTCTTCACACTGTACGGAAAACAGCTGTTTTCAACATCAGCTGCGAGTGCAGAAAATAACGTTTTCCCGTTCTAGAGTGGGAAAATCAGCTGTTTATTTTCCACACTAGTATTTAGTTATGATTCCTGACACAAATAGCGCTTGTAGTGCTAAGAGTGTATTTATCATAAATCAGCTGTTCTCAATAACTTGATCAGCTGTGTAAACAGTATCACTGCTTTCATTGTACTGCGGAAATCAATTGAGCACCTACAGGTTATTTCTTAAACTTATATTATTTAATTCATTATTATTATTAATTAACTACAGTGTGATGAAAAATATCGTTTATAACTCGAGTAGAAAGTGTTATTCCGTGTCTTGATCGAAATTCCGCGCTCGGCTTCAGCCACTTTCCACTCTTGTTATGAAATACTCTATTTCGCTCGCTGCGGAAAAGTTTTACTTTTCCGCTCGCTGAAGTAGTAAACTGCTGATTGATTGTTGCTTTGAACCAAGCTAGCTGACTCGGTGTTTGTAACCTTATCTTATGAATTCAGCCGAAATGGATAAAAGTGAATTGTGAAATGTTGTGTGGTACGCACAATTTCAGTTGTAGGAAAAATTGTGTAGCTTACTATTTCGAGTGTAAAGTGCCTTTTCGCTCTTAATACATGAATAACAATTTTCAACATTTTTGTCAAATTATTTATGAGTGACCCGCTCATGTATTTTTCAGTATATATTTATAGACATACTCTTAGTTTCACACTTTGAAGTAGGTACTTAACTGTAGCGCTTACTTTTTAAGACAAAAATGTCTAAAATTTGTAACTTTTTTACTTAACAAAGTAATCTATCTACCACGATTTTATTATGTAATTAATATGTTTTGCCGAGATATTTTATAGAAAACTTCAATGATTTAAATAAGAAAAAATCGTAACAGTTATTAAACTGTTCATGTATACAATTAAAATCTCATTTGAAAATCGGATTTAATACTTGTGACACGGAGGGTCTTTCAAAAGATGTTGGGGAGGCACAGCTTATGCTATGCAGCGATCTGGTGCCAAAATCCAAAAATAGTCCGAGTGGCAGAAATATCCCGATTGAAGCTACAGCGCTTCAGAACGTAAATAGAAATTGCTCTTTCTCTGAGATTGGCTAAATTTTACCAGAGCAAAGCACTGTATGGAAGTAAAAATCCCTGACCCTAAGTTAGTAACGCGATGAACTAAATCTATAAATTTCAAGAAGTGTGCGATTGTAGAGCGCTATCTGAGCATTTCAATTGGACGATGCAGAAAGATAGTGATATTAATAGTGATTTTTATGAATTACAATATTTCCTCCAATTTACTGTGAGACAACCGCCCCCCTTGCCGCACCTGAATTACGCCTCTTCTTCAAATGTCGAGACTTCTTTTCGTAAATAGAAGTTATCACTGGTATTTCCCCTTGAGGTTAAATTTAATGAGAGTTGCTTTCGTCTAGTCGCGGCTACAGAGTGTTTCAGAACTCTCTACCAATACAGCAAGTTGTTTCTGAGACAAACAAAAAGTGTTATGTAAACATGTGGTCTATCTTGTTTCACTTTCTGTCTGTTTGTCCATACGATTTTTTTAAATAGCATATCTTAATAACGACTTCAGATAATGATTTGAAACTTGGTTTATTCTTGTTTGAATTGAACTCATTTGTTTGTATTGAATTTGACGTTTTCAACGTTTATTGTTTCAAAATAACAGCCTGGTGTCATTGTGGTTTTTTTTCAAATCGTAGGGTAAAATGCGTCTTTCATCACCAAGACTCTTGCCAGAAATTAATTAACTGGTTGCCTAACACTTATCCAATAGCAGTCATCGACTCAGGCATCCGAACGTCAGCTGCATATCCAATATCTGGCGCCAAACGCTGACAGAGGTTCAAGTTATTTTGGCTTCAGTAATTGCCATTTTGGCTTCAGCAATTGCCAATCATTTTTCTCCTGCGTCAGAGCCAAGAGACAACCCAACGTAACGTGTAGGCCTACTAGGTGATTGACACATGACCACTAAGAGTTTCTTAAGTAAACCCCTCCAAATAATAAACAGTGGAATTACTCAGGAAGAAAAATTTTTTCCTTTATATAAAAACAGTGAAATGAGTGGTACTAAGCTCTGCAGTTTATGTTAAAATCTTACTTAATTCCTTAAGGTTTTTCGTTCAGCCAATCACATTTATATTTCTGTCCTACTTTGGTCGGTTGGAAGTCCAAAGGAGTCTAGATGATTTAAAGGAATTCGATTTTTCCTTAGGACCTCACTGGATCTCAAAATTCCCATGATATTCTAATGAAGATTTTATTGGGTTTTAGTTGACATGTTTTTTATCTTTTCCCAACAGATGTCACCTGTTCCTTTAATTCAGTTTTATAAATAGTAAAATCAAATCACACAGCTGATCAAACGCCATATTTAAAAATGGTTTTAATTTGAACCTTTTATGACAACATTGTAAGTTTCCTCAAATTTCCTTCAATTTATTGATGCCTTACTTTCAACTATAAGGTTGATGGGAGTTACAGACTTATGGTTTTTCCAAAAATCCTTGTTCGGTTTCGCTTTGTGCATAGTTAATAAACTGCTGCGGCTAAAACAGATTTCTAACAACTAGTTCATTTTACGTTGTTACTGAATTGCATCATATATTGGTGAGATCTAGGTAGGGAGAATGGGACATCGGATAGTTGGGACAGAACATATTCCCAAGACATTTTAGACCCGGGCTCGAAGTATACTAATAATAATGGAGATAACCGCTAAAAGATTTGCATTGAAAAGCCCTGCCGGTGATTTTCTTTACTAATAAATGTATTCATTCACATCACAAATCTTGGGAAAATGTTGCAGTTATTTACTATTACAGCACCAGACTAGAAACCACATTTTACAAACTATTTTTGGATTGTTCACTGAGTAATTGATTACTTCCATTAAACCTTTGCAAATTAATGAACATCTATTTTAACACCCCTTTGGAAGGATTTAAATGAATTTGTAAGTATTATACCAAGGTATCTCTGCCTCTGTTATTCGATTGCATGTTTGAAATACTGATAGTGTTACGATTGTTTTGAAATCGAACCCACATGTTTTTGTAATAGCAATTTTACTAGTTTCAGAGCTCCCTGGTTATATCCACATGAAAACAAGACACAGAGATCTTTGGCAATTGATAAACTAGTCTGGAGCTGATATAATTCAACAAAACTAGTGGAAAATGGCCAAAATACATATTCTAGAATTTTAAAAATTTGAACCACCATGTGGTGGGCATTTCTAACGTAATATGTATGCCAAGTCTACTTTTTTCTTTGGTCCGTGGTTAAAATGAATTCGTACCTTAGCTTTAGAACGGGAGCCAGGGAAAGTAGGCTATCCACGGTCGGGACGTTGCTGTCACTGTTGGAAGTGACGTGGCTTATCAATTCATTATAACCTGATATGATTTGGGTGTGTAACTCATTAAAATGGAGGAAAAAATAACAATTCAAAATTATGAAAAAGAGCTGTTTATGTTACAAATACTTTTGTATCAATGAAAACAATTGATTATCGTAATAAAATAATCGTATTAACTTACACATAATATTAACAAAATATGTACAAAATTAAAACAAAATAGCGGTAAAGATGTTACAAACCGAAACCCATGAGGCGAAGCATCTTAAACTGGAATCCTAAATTCTGTTATCGACTTAGTAATCCTAACACGAAACTACAAACTCAATATCCGGGTAGATTTGTTCATAGAACACAGTAAAATTACTAGTTTAGAATAATCTAGTCCACTGATGTAAAAAGTGTTATAGAAATTAAATTACAAACAATAAAAAACCTCGATCGTGCCTTTTTCGAGCATGACCAAGATTAGGAACATAAAAATCCATTAAAATTTCTGGAGCAAAACCGTTAAATCAGTTCCACAATCCTACCTAAAATTATAAACTGTACATATTCGAACCGTCCTGAAGACGTACAAACTGCTCGGCACCGAGTGAATCCGAGAAGATCGCGCACACCGAACACAACTTGGCGAAACCGTTGCGCAGTTGTTGTTTGCACTTGCGGAGACGCAGATCCAAGATAGCTTCCAGAACCGGGTTACTTCGGGAAAGCGTTACGGTATTGTCATTCGCGTGGTCTAATCTTCAGTTGGGTAACGTGTCGTACAGGATGTCTTTGACGCTGGAGGACAGGGTGTCGGGAAACTTGATGTCGAAGGCCACGAGGAGGTCGCCCTTGCGGCTCGGCTCCTTGGGGAACGGCAGTCCGTGGCCCTGCAGCCTCTTGACCGTCGTCGGCTTCACGATCTCGTTGGTCAGGTTGATCGGGATCTTCTCTCCGGTCAGAGTTGGCACTTCGACTATCAATCCGCACAGGGCCTGCAACAAGCATTTAACTGTAGGTTCTGGATTATACTATAGCTAAATGTAGACAGAATTTGCTGGGTAGCACAGTGGTTATGCTCGCTTCATAATCTGAAGTTCGTTAGATCGATCCTGAGCAAAATCCTGAGAAAATTTTGTAAAGGTTCGATACTGGGTCCAGCTGCCATTGGTCATTGGCTATTAATTAATTATTCTGGCTAAAGAATCAGTCGGTCTAGTAACAAGGCTACACAAGGAATCTCACCCATTCTACACTCATCATTCATTCATATTTGCCTCAATATACGCCCTAGCTGCGTCGGAATCTTACAGAGAGATTAAGATTAAAATCTGTGGTTGGATAAAAAGTTATTGAATCTCCTAATATTTATTACACTTAAAATTATTAAAATTTATATCAGTTCTCAGGGCTACACCCGCAGGCCTTCAAAGTTGCAATCTTATGGAAGAACAGTAATCATTGAAATTGAGCATTCGACAGCTGTTGAAGGTAACAAACCACAGTACAGAAGTAAGATCAGCTGTTTTAAACTAACTTCTAGAATGGCATCACAGTTTATAAATGTTGCATTTGTATTCTTTCTGGAATTTTGTCCTTGGGCTTTCCTAAGATATTTTATTTTATTGCTGTTATGAAAAATGATTTTTGAGTTACTGTTTCTCTAAAAAAATTGTTTCTTCTTTCTTTTTTTTCAAAAATATATATCTTACTGAAACAACTAAATAACCACAACGCACTAAATAATAACCTTACTTAAAGTGCTCTTGCATTGCACACATTCAGCTTTTTTACCTGTAGACTTGGTAGTTTAAAAAACTCCAAAACATACTTTCCTCCTTTTTAGGAGCCATTTAAAAAATCATTAAAAACAACTCCACGATATGACATTTACGGATGATCATCATCACCATTATAATGTTTATTTAAGTTATGTAAGTGCACTAACAAGAGTATGGAGTACCAGAACTGATTGAAAATTTATTGGATCATTGATCCTGAAAATTTATTGGATCATTGATCCAAAATATTTTTAGACAGCATGTAAATATAGCAGATCTAAATAGCATCAAATCTATACAAGGTTTTGAGTAGACAGTACATGCTAACTAATGTAAGGTAATCGGGTTGAAAGTTATGTGCTGTCTCTTTTGCACAACCTCTCTACACACTTCGTTGATAGATACACTTGCCACTAAGCATCAGATGTAATGAGTTACCTAAGTTACATCTTTGAAAATGTATCATTTGACACTGAATAAAAATGAATTATTCAGTGCCAAAAAAATTATTATTATATAATTTATTAATTAAACTGAAAGAATTTTATCGTAGACCTACCTGTTTCAGAGATATCTTGGCTGTGTAACGAATGTCGCTGCCTTCCCTCTTGAAGAGCGGATGAGGTTTGTCTCTAATGGTAAACACAATGTCTGCAGGAATCTTGTTCCTCCCCTGGTCCCCTTCTTTCTGGAACGTGATTTTCGTTCCAGCCTTCCAGCCGGGTTTGACGTTGATCGTTAACACCTTGTCCTCTTTCTTCGCTGTTCCGTCGGGTTGCAACACTTTCCTCGAGATCTTCATCTTCTTCGTGCAGCCTCTGACAATGTCCTCCAACGTGACGTAGAGGTCGTGTTCGATAGGCGCGTCTTGCATCTTGTCCTTCCCTCGGTTTGCGTTGTTCCCGTGGATGTTGAAGGAATGTGAGCGGAACGCGCCGCCTGGCCCGCCTCTCGTACCCATACCCATGCCGGAGAGGCCAAAGGGGTCCATGTCCGTGTCCATGTCGTCGTCCCCGCCGAAGGAGGTGGCGAACATCCGGTTGTTGCCGGGGCCTCCGAGGTCGAAGAACGTGCCGAAGGGGCTGGCTGTGCCGAAGAACTGCGCGAACGTCGCTCTCGGGTCTCCGTGGAAGGAGTACTGGAAGTTGCCACTGCCAGGAGACGAGCCCCCACCAGTGTGTCCTCCGACTTTGCCTTTCAGTCCTTCTTCGCCAAACTGATCATAAACATCTCGCTTCTTCTTATCACTCAACACTTCGTACGCTTCGGCCACTTCCTTGAACCTCTCTTCGGCCCCAGGTGTCTTGTTTTTATCAGGATGATACTTCAGGGCCAGTTTTCTGTACGCCTTCTTGATTTCATCATCTGTCGCACCTTTTTTGATTTCTAGTAATTTATAGTAATCCTTTCCCATTTTGAATTACCTGTAACAGAAATAAGATGTTTTTACAGTTCCACATCTGTAAAAACATAGCAAAGATTTTTGACAATGTCGGTTATATATTATAAACTTGTAAGCTTATAACCAAAATAATAGCCAGGTGGCCTAGTAGTAAGTTGGATTTTTTTAACTCCACCAAAATCTCTCATGCTGTTTACCTGATAATACTTCAAAGTACAACCCAGGAAAACAACAATTAAACATAAAATATTTATAAAATCATTTGGTCATCTTGAAATAATAGCATATAGGAAATTTAATTCAAATCCTTTTCATTAATAATCTAAATATGACAACGATACAGATATTTCATCAGCACATAATGCAATAATATTGCATAGTATACTACCTAATCTTTGAAAATGATGTCATGAAATTCTTCACAATTCGCAAAGGTATTTTTTAACAAGGAGTGTTTAAACCTTGCCTTATCTATCCACCTCAACGACACACGTTTTGCGATTTTCAGCAAATTAAAAAAGTCAACCTTTTTAAACCAGCAATTAGAGTTTGTTTTGTTTTTGTGTCTATCTATGCCAGTGGCATTTTTTAACGTTTTGATAGGGAACGGTCCAAACCCTGGTCTTGTTACTATCCAAGGTTGACCTGTTCTTAGAAAGCATCAATAATTAATAGCCCAATGACAAATGGCAGCTAGGTCCAGTTTTGAACCTTCTCAACAATTTGCGATTTTGATCAGGATCGATCTGGCGAACCTCGGATTACGATAATGGCTTTATAAAATAAATTAAGGTAGGCCTACCACAAACTAAATTTAACTGCACATTCAAAGTGGTTTCACCCACTATACTGAGAGTTTATTACAATCTTCATGACATACTTTCAACTACTAAATGAATGACAAAATGAGCTTATGAGATTGAATATAAAGAAAATAACAAGACAATGCGTAGATAAAAACTGTAATAGATTTGAAATACTAAAATGCCTTTATTAAAATTAATCTTAGTAGTTACAACTATATATAATAATAAATAGGATATATAATACTGAAAAACAATATTATGATATAGAATTAGTACTTTTTATTGGGGACAGTAGCCTACCAAATTTATTTTGTTGTTTATATGATTACCTTGTGATTTTAATTAGTTACAACTCTTTTTATGTTGGGTCTACACAGTAAAACTTAATGCCGAGTTATTTAGTTACTTAATGTTAATTTATCCTCGTAACACTCTAAATCCATTTGATGTCTTAAAGAGATATTAAGATATTATACTGAAAAACTCAAATAAGATGATATTTAAATATATGTACGTGCAACTGTAATAACTGATTCATTGGAATTATGTTGTATATTCAAGATTTTTTTAAAGCACACCATAATTTGTTATCCATACTATTGGGGGTAGATATTGGTACAATTTGATAGCATATTTGTTAATCATAACCGACATTTATTTTTTACATATAATTATTTCTAAATACGATTCGAAGAAAAAATCTGTCTGCACACTGTACTGTACTACTACTTATATATGTACAGTACCGGTACTCTAATTTAGGCTTACTTTTCCATTACCAAAAAATTACTACTCATATAAAATCTTTTTCGCCATACTGCTTCAAAATCAGCTGTTTCAACCCATGGCTTAAGTTGTTTGGCTTAAGTTGTTCTTTTCACTCCTAGGATAAAAAATATTGATTTGATTATCTTTTTCGTTCTGGGACAAAAACCATCAATTGATCACACTTTTTGGTCGAGGTCATTAGAGCTGTTAAATATGAATTGAACAAATTATTTAACTTGTAAGCAATGGAAACTTGTGTAACAGCGGTTTGTATAGAGTACGGTAGCAAAATCAAGATGGAAGAAAACGTTTAAAAGGTAAACAAGTAAACAAAATTTAGTTTCTATGAAACTGTTATCTTAATATTATTTGCAGTATGACGGAAAACATTGTTATCACTAGGACCAAAAAACGCTTTTTGATCCTCGCTCATTTTCCAACCTCAGTTCCGCCACGGCCGTTAAACTTGAGCTCATATCGAAAAGGGTAACGTTTGGTCCTAAAGTAGTCTACTTTCTCAAATGAATTAAAGCAAGCTAAACAGACGGTATCATTAATCGTTCCAAGTGAGCTCTTTTCAAGAATTACTCTGTTTCTCGGGGAGGTAGAAGTAGTTTCATACATCAAAAAGAATAAATTGACATACCCTGACGTCATCCGACACATCACAATGGGCTACCGTGATTAGAATAGAAACACCATCCTCACGAGGGCGAAGCCTGTGAATCTCGGGGGGTCAAAGGTGTCATGGAGTTCTCACAACAAACATCCAACACCAGGTGGTCAATGTGGGGAGCATAAGCTTTTACTCTGTGCACGAACGTCGGTCTGACTGTCCACGCACTACTTGTCAGTGAAGTCAAATAATCACAGAAAGAATGGCAAGTATGTATGCTCCAAATGAACCATTCCATCTTTTTCCATTTCAGATTGGATTCCTCGCCAGTAAACAATCCGATTTTGACACCGCCTCTGTCCATTGTGTTAACAGCGAATCCACCTAACTTCTTCACAATAGACTGCTCTGTTGTATCTACTGGCAGTGTCAGCAACAAGCGGTGACACAGCTCACAACGGGATACTGGAGTCCGAGCGGGTGTAGAAGATGTTACGTTTCCATGAACGTGCAAATGTCCTCCAAAGGGTTTTAAAATCTCAGCAGCCGTCGGCCAGTATTGCTCGCATGACGGGATCAAACCCAAATTTATCCGATCTGCTACCCCTCGGGGGCCTTTTATAGAAACATCTCCTTCTAATACAGTACACTTATCTGCAACTTTATTCTTAGCCAAATTCAAGATTAAGGCTTCTAGCGATTTTGGATTCCACTCACAAGCGAACACGTGTTTCGCTTTGGCATGCACCAGGTATGGCAGAGCAAAGTATCCGATTCCGGCAAACATGTCAACTATCGTTTCCCCTTCACAGTTGAAACTGGCAACGCGATGTCTTTCGGAAACATTGCCTGAACAGAACATGGTAAATTCGACATTCCACGTGTACCAGATTCCATTGTCTAGATAGTTAACCCACTGCGAGGGGCCATAAACGACTCGGGAATTAGGTGATCTGAAGTCGTCATTGTTTATTCTGCCTTGCAGAGCTATTGATTTACCACAAAACAATTTAGACAAATGTTCCCAAAGGCTTTGTCCCGCTTTGGTCCACTGCTCATCAGTAAAAT
The DNA here is from genome assembly GCA_963675035.1 of Allygus modestus. Lineage (NCBI taxonomy): Eukaryota > Metazoa > Arthropoda > Insecta > Hemiptera > Cicadellidae > Allygus > Allygus modestus. The sequence continues at coordinate 483,981,353 of OY776112.1, read as the reverse complement.
ATTTAGAATTAAAAATTATAAAATTGTCAAAGTTATCCCAATAAGATGGTATCTGCTTTACTAATCTATCCTCCCATAACTCCAATTCGCTCATCTTTCCAATAATCGCATTCTTAATCTCTTCTTTCGAGGGAGTATATTTTTTCTTGCGTAGTTTGTTACTCTCCATTTCTGCAAAGAAGGGGACAACATTGTATACCACTGATTCTAGCTTGTATGGTTGTTTACTAAGAAATTACGCACATTTGTACATCTAATATACAACTAGAATCGATTTTTAACTGTGAATACATTAACTTAGGCCTAGCCTATATCAATTTTTAATTACCGCTGGTTTCAAATTAAAACTTGACATATAAATCAGTAACTAATTCTCACACACCAGAATTAAAAATAACAAAATTCTTGTTTGTTTGTGTGCCAAGACAAAATAAATGGCAAGAGTTTAAGAATGCCTCCCTCCTTTAGAACAATGGAGACTGAGAACTAGGTAGATAACTTAGGGTGCTAATACTGACTCACGTTTTACCACATATAAATGACACGGAATCTTATTATTCCCTAAATTTAATGCTTGCTTCAAAGTAAACGATCCCTGTATGAACAAATTTGGGCTCTGGTGGCTCCTGTATATGTCTTAAGATTTTGCACCAAGCACTTAAGATTATGTTAAATCAATTAAACAAGAACTCTCTGGTTTGAAAAATTCAAGTCCGATCAGGTTTAAAATAACACGGTTATTATGTTACACTCTTTTATTTAACAAAATTTTCAAATTTAAGGTTTTTTTTAGTATAGGTACCGATAAAATTGGTTAGGATCATTATAGGCCTAATTGATAAAGAGGAACCCAAGGGAATGATAGTGCACGACCAGCTCCGTTTAGTGAGTAAAACCTTGCTAGACAATTAAAACACATTATAGGCCTAGGCCCACTAATAAACCATGATTGGCTACTGTCAAGTTCATTTGATATTTTAATAAAACTGGCAGAGTGCAAAAATAGCAGACCACACAACTGCCAACTTCACACATGCAAATACATCAATAAATAAAAAAATACAATACATAAAACCACTCAGAGGGCACTCAAATTAAGATGTTTCAGAAAATCTGAGATAAATTTTAAAATTTTCAATCGCTTGAGAATTAAATTAAAAGTTTTTTTAAAATTCAATTCTATTTCTATCAGAAATTCTAGTATTAATTAAAGGTTTTGACTTGTAAGATCCTTAAATGACACTATTTTTTGTCATAAATGAAGCTTAAATCACAATCGCATCGCCTATAAAATACCATATCGGCCCTGGCATATCGAATTGGTTAAATTGTCCAAGAACGAAAGTGATTAGGCCTAACAAGTAACGAACTGGGACCACCGCCCATGGAAACGGGTTTCTCAGAGATGGCAACACCAGGCCGTCTCGACAAATAGTGCGCTCTAGCTAGTGATTAGTAGAAACCAGTATGAATGTAATAGGTAATGTAATGTTGGGGGTCACATCATGATGCCCCATTAAAACTTTGATATATTCATTTCCTGGGTGATTTTAAGCTTTTATATTTATTATTGTTATGGGTCAGATAAACAATATCATTTGGGACTACACAAATTGTATTAAACTTTTTGATTAGCAAATTACATATTGTTATTACTTATGGGATTTTAAGTGTTGTAAGACGTATTTTATTAAATCCCGTAAATTTTATTCACTATGAAAATTCCATATGGTCGTTTTAAGTACAAAATATACCAAACAGATTCATCGTGTTCAGTGTTAACAGAGATCCTATTTTAGCTACATACCATTCATGATACACGTAAGCAACTATATCTTCCTGCTTCAGGATAGCAATGTCTAAGTGGTGCAGCAGTTACTAAAACACCCTCTTACTCACCTGACTTGGATATAGAGGAAAACTATATCAAAAACTACACACTAAGCCCAAGAACATCTTATTAAACAAGTTTAGAACTGTGCTGGGTCATTGGAAATGTACGTGTCTTTTAAATTTTCAACACCACAACTAAGTAGGCCTAAGTCTAAGATAGAAACACACGTATCATATCAACACACAATTTCTGTAATGAAGTGTCTCAATTATTCATCAGATATAATCAAGCCCAGACAACTCAACGTAAGTGAACCTGCAGGTGATAATTGTAAAAATCCTTTTAGGTTTTGTTTGTTATGTATTAAGTAAATCTTTGTAAATCGATGTTAAACATTCGATATATATCAAATTGAAATACTCAATATTTTAAATTACATTCTAACAGTAGAGGCTATCGAAAATTATTCGGTACTTTGGTATTATACGGATGCCACTATTTTTGGAGGTTAATTTTTACCGGATACAAAAGATAATTACATAATTCGAAAAAACGTACTTTTATTGACTTACTGTAAAAATTTTACATCATTCTGATGAGCGGTCTTTGTGTTGTGCCTCCCAAAAGGCAGCGATGTCCGCTAGGATCGTGTTGAATGCGTCGCCGCCGCTAGCAGCCACACCCGATTGCCACATGTATTCCGCCAAATATACAGTGCGCTGCGGCAGTTATGTTAGGATGGGTTATCATAAAAATACGTACGGTTTCCTCTTCATTTCGAGGTATCCCACACCAAAAGAACGTCACTCATTATGAAAACAAATGTAACGTAGTGCACGGCAATAAATCACTCATGACACTGGCCCAGATACAGACGGTGACAGGTGATGCGCGCGCTCCGGTCAACGACCTGATCTTGGCCTATTTGGAGGGGGTTTGGCGGCCGGAAGTATGACTCATAAGGTATTATTTGATTTGTAACGAAACAAGGAAAGTCCTACAATCATTTTTATGATAACCCAACCTAACATAACTGCCGCAGCGCGCTGTATAAGGGTGGCATCCGTATAATACCAAAGTACCAATTATTCACTCACTCTTAACAAGTTCAGCCCGATAAAAAATTATAGTCAGTTTTTAACTTCCCAAAAATCCCGACGTGCGCCACCGGTGGTGCACGGCAAAATTTCTAAAACTCTGACGTGTACCTCCCGTGGCGCACTGTTTCCATTAGATTTGATGCCTTTTTAAAGTGCATTCGGAGCTTTCCTGGGTTCTTTAAACTATGTATTTGTGGTTTAGGTTTATATAGACAAATCGTGGCCACCGGTGGCGCACGTGTAATTTTGTTGTCAGAATTATGTTCTTGAAAAAATAATGCGTCGTCATTTTTCAGATTACTGTTTGCTGGATCGTATTTTTAATCATTTCAAAAATTCCGATGTGTACCACCGGTGGTACAAATCGGGCTGACCGTGTTAATCCCATGTTTTAAGAGACCATTTCATCGCACGCCACGGGTACTCGGTTGTTTGGGTGTTTGTGTTATCTAGGTTAAAGATCGATTTAAAATTTGATTCAATACCTATATCGAATGTTTAAGATCGATATAGGCCCTATTGCATCCGATTAGTTGGGGATGCTTACTGCACTGTACCCAACAATTATGAATATGGGCTATAATGAATTTTCATGATGAAAAACATATAGACTAGTTTCATTATAGTCTAAAACTTGAAATTAGTTTTAACTGATAGGTATTTAAAGGACTTTGTTGTGCTTACAGAAATTTATAGATTAGGCTATATGGAAGTCCCCCTCTGAGATATTACCGTAACATCTAAGCTTAGTTTTATTTAGAAATTTTAAAACTATTCTTCTGTAAAATACTATTCTTATTTTTATATAAAAACATGAACTCTATAGACAGGTACAGCAACTTGTGAGAACAATTTTCAATATTAGAAGTATATCATCCCCTTTATGCAAATATAAAATTACAAAAAAGACCAACACTGTATTTTGTTTTAAATTTACCTATGGTGCCTAGCCTTCTTTCTAAAGTAGGCTATATAAACTTAGGCCCTGTCATCAATGTTATTTATATGAAAAGATGGACTGACACAATGATTTTTGTTTTAAATTACTTGGGCCTGATCCTATACCATACAGTTCAAGAATAACTTATAAAACTTTATGCAGAAGGAAATTGTTATGAAATTGAGTGTCTGACATGCTGGACAACGACCCACAGTCGACAAATAAGCAAAATTTTCAAACATTATTTTCATACAAGTATGAAAACAAGTGCTAGGTGTAAGATATAGGAACAACATGTAGGCCTATACAATTCTTTTTTTAATAGTCAGGCGACCACTGCTATGATAACTGATGGAATGCCCCTAAAACCTTAAAGAACTAGCCTACAGATTTCATAATTTTAGACGGATCTGTTTTACGAGCAACCGTATATCTTTTGACGGTTTTCTTCATCGAGAACCAATTAGCTACTATGCCACCTGTAACTTAAACTAACCTCTTGCAGTGGTGTCTATTGTTTGTAAATAGAAAGCAGGTTGTTTGTAAACCGTGCAATATTGTGAATGTGATTTATTTACTGTTATTTACTATTCCTAACTTACAGTAACTTTGAAGCTATTATTTGAAGTGTAATCAAAAGATTGTTAGAGTAACCGAACGACAATGCTTGTAAAATAAGTCCAGTAACTGTAGTGGATTTAAGAGGCGTAAAAACTAGACACCTGCAGTGAAACGAAAAATAATTAGAGCCTAGTGTTTTCACTAGGAATTTACCTTCCAATGCAATTTATACTGTCCAATATACTAGCCCTTGGCTAAATGACAACATACGGCTAACTTGGGTCCCTATAACATATTTTACCCATTGCATACGTCTAATGAATAAAGAAAAGTTCACGATCAGGGGTAGACTTTCATAAGTGGTGCCAAAAACAACCGAATGAAAAAATCGAAATTTGTAATATCGATGTTTTCTACCGATATATATCATACGATATTAAATAACATTCAATCGTAAACAGAAACAAAACAAATAACTTTCTTTAAAAAAATAAGAATATAAGAACATGGTTCAAAGAAAAAAACTATAGTCCAGGATATAACATTTTAGTTGATTTGATGAAGTGAAAGAATCCATCTTCGTCCGTCATCTTTACTTCACGGCGATAAAGGTACTCGCAAAGGTGTTCAGCCAAGTAATCGGATCTGATTCCGGTTTTCAAGGATCGTTTAACAGCTCTCCAAGAGCTTTCGATTGTCTGGGTATTTGCCCCAGATAACGGATCTATGAAATTCTTACTATGATTGACTGTAAAGTGAACATACCCTTTGTCAGTCAAACCGAAGTAAGATTTCCATAGATCCGTTGTCTTCCGCATATGTCACAATCTGGAGTTTTTGGTATTAATTCTACCTCTTGCAAATATAAAAAACATTGCAAATCATCCTTTAAAGCTAAATTACAAAGCTTACGAAAATTGAACGTCATTTTTATAAAAAAATTAGTTCAACTTTGTTTATTTATAATTTTTATTAAAATATCATATGTTTTAAAATTATTATTCTAAATCGATTATTAATATCAATATATCGATATTACAAATTTCGAATTTTCATTCGATAGAAAATATCGATATTACAAATTTCGATTTTTTCATTCGGTTGTTTTTGGCACCACTTATGAAAGTCTACCCACGATCAGGTCTGTAGGATTTTGAAAAGGGCACATAAGTTAACCCCTACAGTTGTTTGATTGTGACATTTAAGACAGTGAGTTAATACACAGGAGTCACTACTCTCTGACAGAAAACCTTCAAATAACGTTTCATTGTATTTGGTATTTTGTTCTGTTGTGGTATCAACTTGTTAATGAGACAGTGTCATTCGACATACAATAGTTACTTATTATGTTATTTTCAACACTAAGTTGAAACCTATATTACAAGGTTGATTCCATTTAGGCTAACTCAAATCATGCCTTTGCTAGCTACGAGATAAACAATCAAATCTTATAGAAAATATGTTTCAAGCTTATAAATATTAAGTTTAACACCAATTTTCACTTAAAATGAGACAAGCTATTTAGAGACTTTGAATACGGTATCAGTTTTCACATTGAATCAAATTAGAGATTTACAGACTGTTCCACCAGAAGTACTGCCAAAATAATGGAGCAAAAATTGGCTTTCACATCCGCACACTTTTTAAACTAAGAGTAATGACTCCAGATTATAACTAAAGCTCACTGCGCTTAGTGGTTCCAGGGTTAAATTACCCTAAAAGACTTTAGGTTTTTGTTAAATAAATTACTGTACCTTACTAACAACATTTAGTGTTATCTATAAAACCACTTTAATATCAATTTCATCTTGACTCCAACTTGTCTATTTATTTCAAGGCTTCAACCAAATTTCAACACTGGGTCTAGCCTACTTGAGTTGACATTCATACTGCTAAAATAAGATATCTTGATATCAATAAATATACAGATCTATTATGATAAGATTACAACCGGCCAACCATGGCTATCTTTTAATGACAATTTTAATAAGATAGCATATTTATTGATTCAGCCATTCATGAACTCAAAAATAAGAATGACAGGACAAAACCTAGGGGCCCGAAGCCACGATGGTGGTTAAGTCCTAGCCTAACATATGTGTCTAAAAATTCTAAATAAAATGTACTTACAAGTAATAAAAAGATGTAAAGTGTATTCCAAAAGTCTCACTTGAAACACTCAAAACACAATCAAAATCACAGATATAGATGAATAAGAACTTCTATAAACGCGCAAGCGTTTCCACTCGACAGAATATTCCACACTGACAGAAGTTTTCCCCGATTCGAGATGGGTGATCACGTGACAGCCACATACAGGGAACAATCTAGAACCTTCGGGAAAGATTAGCTTTTGAATGACTGTAGACAGCCAATACAAATATATGGCATATTTTATGTATAAAACGTTAAAATATTACAGATTTGACGGGTTTTTGTTCTGATATTGTTTATGTTCATCGCCATTTATTAAAGGACATTTATGTACAAATCTTTCAAGTATTTAATTTTTATATTTTGTTATTTGGTGTGTGTGATCCACTCCTAATCATTGGACCATTAATGACAAATAAACGATTCTATAACTATTTTGCCTAGGCTAACATCCAAACGTTTTGCCTGCAGTCTGGAGGTCTCATGTATATGAGAGACAAATATAGACGAATTACCATCTAGTCTCATCCCTAAAAATTGTGTTATTTTTTTAAGGTACAGAATTTTGTATGATGACTTTAGAAATTTTGTTCATTACCGATTGTTTTCCTTGCTGCGTCTGATAAAGTAGCCAGTCTATATATGCATCATAATAAATAGTGTTCTCATTGAAGTACTGGCACATAGCATTCAGTTTCTCCGCCAGTTTCCAAATCCAGCTGTTTTGTGTTGATAGCAAACAGAAATAACGGAACATATGCCGATTATTATGTTATTGAGAAAAAGGATTGACCAAAGACCAAAGCACTAAGCCTTGTGTGGGGCTCCCTGCTTTTTGATCAATATTTTGTCTGACTAATGAATCTAAATATCGAGAGGATCCAGGCTCCTTTAAAAGAAGGCAGAGCAAGTCATTGCTGGTGCTAAATATCAGGATATCACTGCAAGTCACTTTTTAATGCTGAATCCCCCATGACAGTGTATAGTTTGTATATACACTCCCTAAAACCAAGAATAAGGAGGTATGGGCACTCTCGAGCTTAGAAGCGACATTCACTCACACAATACAAGGAAAATGAATGACATCAATTTGCCTTTTGTTAGGTTAAGGAAAGTTCAACTTATAGTAATAATGTACACATTTTTAAGATGTTTAATGAACTTCCCTGTACAGCTCGGGAAAATTCAAAAAGGAGATGTAAAGACACTGCTAATGTGGCATATCCTATATATGTACTCAGTTCATGAGTTTTTTTAACTTGTATAAGTACTTGTTTAGTGTATAAGTATATATTTTATTTTTCGTGTGACCATAGAGTGCCGTTTTGTTTTGTTTTTTCTTTCTTTGCATGGATTGTTGCAGTTTAGATCTAGACATGTTTTGAAATCGAATTTAAGCATTGACGTTTTCCTTTTACATGTATCACAATTACCTACTTGTTGGAAGTAAAATATTCTCATTCTCATTTATTTTCTAATTTTGATTCGTGAGGGAATTCTATGCGTAGACTTCTGACAGAGCTTGCTCCACCCAAACAAGTCTAATACTACGTTTTTCAGGATTACTGGTACCACTTTTATGTTTTCAAGTAGAATGATTGGATCGACAAAATCAAAGGCCTGGATAATCCGCAATAAACAGCCTGACACTGTCTCCCCAGACTCCATCGCATCAAAAGCAATGCCCTGTACACCTTCACCCCCACACGTCAATGTTACCTCATCGTTTAAAAATAATATTGGTCTATTTGAAAATGTTTCGTTTGTCTAAAAAAACTCATATTTGATTGAGGAATGTGAATCAGTAGAATTGTAAGCGTTTCGGTTTTCTTATAGTATATAAAACTTCAAATCTGTTAAATAGAAAATATTAAAAAAAAGGTAAACATAACCTCCTTGGCACATATGGATTTGGTTTCTAACGGACAAAGACGACGCGTCGTTGGAGGACGTGATGTTGTCAATTCTACAATAACCGGTTTTGAATATTCAAGGAACTGTCGTGTGTCGTCTGCCTGCCGCCTGCCTGTGTGTTTGCTGTTTGCTCTTTTCAGTGTGATTGTGACTTGCAGTAAATTATCGTCAAACTATGGAGGTGAGATCCTTGAAAAATATGAACTTTTCTTGTACAAACTTAGCACTGATAGTTTTTAGTTGGTTAGATTACAAAAACCTGTAGTTTTTGTACAACTCTTAAGTATTGTTGTTGATAAGGCTAATCTCCATGTTTATTTTTATTTTATTTTCAACGGTAACCCATTTTTACAATTCGGTTTGAAAATATTAACCAAGCAAAGAATTACAATTTAACAGCAACAATTAAAAACAATATGTGATAAGTTGAACTCGGAATAGGCCTATAAAACAAAATAGCAACTGGCTCTGCAAGGCAAAGAAGCTTAGTTGTTAAACATTTTTAATAGTTCTATCTATGCTAGAACTACTGAACTACTGCTAGTTCTGTTTATGCTAGTAGTATGTCTACTGATGTTCCTTTGAAATTGTTTGTGCCTACTTTTTTGTTAGACATAACAAATTTGTTAGCCTCGTTAAGATGTGATTCTACTAAATAACTTATTTCAGCTTTGGACTAGGCTTAGTCTATTGGTTTTAGCGAATTTCCCCTATAGGGAAGAAGCTATTACCGTAGGTCTCATGGTAAGACTTAAGCCCGAGACCATGATAACTTTTCATTTTGAGGTCTCCAGATGCCAAAAACACCATTCGTTCAAATTTATATATATAATATATATATATATATATATATATATATATGTCCGTAAGCACGATAACTCTTGTAAAAAAGGTCCGATCTTAATGAAATTTGGTACAAATGTATAAAGCACAATTTATTTGGACGAGTTCCAAAACCAGACGAACCGCACCATCCCAAGGGGGGTTTTGTATCCCAAAAATGGGTTTTTTGAGGTTTCCACATGTAATTTTTACTTAAATCAAATTTTAATTTTTACCATTAAAAAAACAAACAATTTGGTATTTTGATCCTTGCTCGGTACTTTGGTATTATACGGATGCCACCCTTATACAGCGCGCTGCGGCAGTTATGTTAGGATGGGTTATCATAAAAATGATTGTAGGACTTTCCTTGTTTCGTTACGAATCGAATGATACCTGATGAGTCATACTTCAGGCCGCCAAACCCCCTCCAAATAGGCCAAGGTCAGGTCGTTGACCGGAGCGCGCGCATCACCTGTCACCACCTGTATCTGGGTCAGTGTCATGAGTGATTTATTGCCGTGCACTACGTTACATTTGTTTTCATAATGACATTCTTTTGGTGTGGGATTTACCTCGAAATGAAGAGGAAACCGTACTTATTTTTATGATAACCCATCCTAACATAACTGCCGCAGCGCGCTGTATATTTGGTGGAGTACATGTGGCGATCGGGTGTGGCTGCTAGCGGCGGCGACGCATTCAACACGATCCTAGCGGACATCGCTGCCTTTTGAGAGGCACAACACAAAGACCGCTCATCAGAATGACGTAAAATTTGTACAGTAAGTCAATAAAAGTACGTTTTTTTCGAATTATGTAGTTATCCTTGGTATCCGATAAAAATTTAACCTCCAAAAATAGTGGCATCCGTATAATACCAAAGTACCCATTGCTCTACGTCAATTGGTTCCTGAGATATTGAAAGTGCTAAATACAGTACGTTGTCTAATGTTATTCTTATGGAGAAAAAGAAAAATTGCATATCTCACTTATTTATGAACATAAACTGACAAAATTTGGTATATGGCTTCATCTGGTTGTGGTTCATTGTTGTTTGCACAAAAAAATTGTTCGCCTATGGTTCCCGTAGCAGCAAACCTAGGTACTTGGTCCCCATGTTATTCTTATGGAAAATAATAAAAATGTTATATATTGCTTATTTATGAATGTATATGGATGAAACTTGGTATGTGACTTCACTAAGGTGTGTACTTTTGATATTTGCATGAAAACCCATTATTTTGTGTTCATTGTTGCAGCAAACCTGCGTACTCATCCCCAATGTTATTCTTATGGGGAATAATTAATATGTTAAATATCGCTTGTTTGTGAATGTTTCTAATAAATCATGTTAAGTGTTTTAACGTGTTGTGTTATATATTCATTGGAAATTCGCTGAGTATGCAGGTTTGCTGCGACGGGGGTATTTAATATAGCAATAGGGCTAATAGGCCTACATAATTGTAATCTTTCAAACGGAATGATATAAAGAACTGAATAAAATTGTTTGGTACGGTAAAACGATTATTCAAGTTATTGGTTATTGGTTAATGGTTTAGTTCATTTAAATTTTGGTCATGTTCGGTCTCACAGAGGTGGAAGATATCGTTTTTAAGAGCCAGCTACCCTGTCGGCCATATTGGTTTTATTGCCCATTAGAATAATGTTAAGTTCAGACCCCAATTTTTCGCTTATCTTTTGAGATAAAATTTTGATTTCGGTGTCAATTGAAAGATTCTTACTGCGGGTGATTATTGTGGAAGATATTTTGAAAATGATTTATAATATTTAATAAAAAATGTAATTAATTTTTTTAAGTTTGACAATTTTTTTCTGGTAATCTGTAACACTAATACAAATTTTTACTCGGAAAAATCACTCTTTAACTTACTTTATTTTGAGTAGTAAAAAAAATTACCTAAATCAGAGATTGAAAATGAAATAAAAATGTGAGTTCTAAATAGATGTTTAGTTAGCATTGCTCTTATGGAGAATCAATCCAATATGACCGACGGGGGAGCGTGGCCTTTAATTTGTCCAGATAACCACGTTCATTACATTAATACTTAAACGTGAATAGCCAGGAACAACATGATCATGTCATTTCATTGTCATGTTTGTCATGTTTGTCCTATTTATTTTTTGTTTTAAGTTTAATTGAAAAACAAATAGGACGTAATAACGAACATACAGATGATAAAATATTTTGCAACCGAAAAAAATAACTTATTGACCTAGGAGACAAATTGACAAATTCTTTACTTTACCTGCCCTGTGTTAGACCAGAGCCAATAATCCAGTGGCTATATTATGAATGAAATAGCCTACTGTCGTTTGGTATAGACCAAATACGTAAACGAGTTCAACATTTACAGCATGGTCTAAATGTTTTGAGAGGTCTGAAATTTTCAGATGATTCGGATAAGTGATGGTTATCCCATTTATTATAATGACAAAACATAGTACAGTAATTGATGTGTTTACTTTCATAATTGTTATTCAAGTGTGAGTGTTAGTTTAATTTTAAATAATTATTTTTTTACAGTTACAACATTTATCTGATTCATTCAAACTCATTGTCTATAATATTTAACATCTTTATATATAATTCTGTAAGCAAACTTTTAAGGTAAAATTGTGGGAGTTTGGCAAATTGCAGGATGATGGGAGAGGCGACTCAAAGATCTTGATCCCAGGGGCTCGAGAAAAAATAGCAGTATTTCTAAATATCCCCGTAGCAGCAAACCTGCATACTCAGCGAATTTCCAATGCATATGTATCTTAATATCACATAAAAGCACATATCAAGTTTCATCAATATACATTCATTAATAAACGATTCATTACATTTTAATTATTCTCCATAAGAATAACATGGCGGCTGAGTATGGAGGTTTGCTGAAGCAAGGAACACAAAAATGGGGTTTTATACAAATATAAACTCATGTAACTCATAACTCATGTAGGTAAAGCCACATACCAAATTTCATTAATTTATTTTCATAATGAAGGGAGATAACACGTTACTTATTCTCCATAAGAATAACATGGGGCTGAGTACGCAGGTTTGCTGCTACGGGAGCCTTTGGTAAAAAATAGTTTTTTTGAGCAAATTTCAATGGTCCTCAACCAGATGAAGCCGTTTCATCAGTACCAGTTTCATCAGTATAAGTTCATAAATAAGCGAGATATAAAATTTTTATTTTTCTCCATAAGAATAACATTAGACAACGTACTGTGTTTAGCACTTTCAATATCTCGGTAACCAATTAACGTAGAGAAATGATCAAAATACCAAATTGTGTGTTTTTTTAAGCTGAATCCAATGGGAACAACTAAAATTTGACTATTTCCAAAATTATATGTAAAAAATTCAAAAAAAACATTTTTGGGGTACAAAACCCCCCCAACATTCCCCTTCGGATAGAGCGATCTGGCTGGTTTTCGAACTTAAAGTCATAAATGTTGCTTTACACGTTTATACCAAATTTCATCAAAATCGGATAATTTTTACGAGAGTTATCGTGCTCACGGACACATATATATATATATATATATATACAGTTTCGAACGAATGGTGTTTTTGAGGTCTGGGGACCTCAAAACGAAAAGTTATCATGGTCCCAGGCCTAGGTCTTACCATGCCGACTACGGTAATAGCTTCTTCCCTATAGGGGAAATTCGCTAAAAGTTATTAGCAAACGACAAATAACGTAAAACATCCCCCATAAGAAAAGCATGGGCATTTAAAAACGTCTGTTTTGTTTACATTAAAGCATGTGATAACATTGTATATTTTGTTTAGGAACTGACATTTGTTCCTACTTATATAAGCAAAGGTTAGGGGCTATGGCCATTGAATATAGATATATATACAGTACAGTTAGTGTATAAGTTATCAATGCTATGGCCTCTTCAAGCCTCTAGTTGGAACTAAATGTGAACGGCTACTCATGATCATCAAAATGTAGAGTGCTAGAGTGGGAGGTGGGGGGGATGTTAGCTGTGGTATGGACCTATTAAGTTAGCTGTCAGAAATTACAAAATCTTTATTTACATACAACAAATTTAAGAGTGTAAAAAGTTACAATTAAGGATATATCTTCATGTCACTTAACAAAATTGTGTTCGATAGCTCAAAGTACCCCTTCATCATTTACGTGGTATCCTAAATTTGGTTAGGGCAAAACCATTAAAAAACTTCGATAATCGAGCTGCAGTTAGATAACATAGGCTCAGTGGCGGATCCTGCTATAGAGTCAGGGGGGTGAACTTAGTGGTGGAATATCCCCCCCGATTTTAATTGTTCCAGATAATAACTATTGTAATATTAAATACCCCCGTCGCAGCAAACCTGCATACTCAGCGAATTTCCAATGAATATATAACATAACACATTAAAAAACTTAACAGGATTCATAAGAAATGTATTTACAAACAAGCGATATTTAAAATATTAATTATTCTCCATAAGAATAACATTGGGGATGAGTACGCAGGTTTGCTGCATTAAGGCACACAAAATAATGGGTTTTTATGCAAATATCAATAGAACTCATCTTATTGAAGTCACATACCGTACCAAGTTTCATCCATATACATTCATAAATAAGCGATATATAACATTCTAAGTATTTTCCATAAGAATAACATGGGGACCAAGTACCTAGGTTTGCTGCTGCAGGAACCATAGGCGAAAAATTGTTTTTCTTTGGGCAAACAACAATAAACCACAACCAGATCAAGCCATATACCAAATTTCGCCAGTTTATGTTCATAAATAAGCGAGATATACAATTTACTTTTTCTCCATAATAACATAACATAGCCTACTGTGTTTAGCACTTTCAATATCTCGGTAACGACGTAGAGCAATGATCAAAATACCAAATTGTTTGTATTTTTAAGCTGAATTCAATGGTATAAATTAAAATTTGATTTAAATTTAAATTACATGTGAAAACCCCAAAAAACACATTTTTGGGGTACAAAACCCCCCAAAAACCCCCCTTCGGATGGTGCGATTCATCTGGTTTTCGAACTCGTTCAAATAAATGGTACTTTACATATTTGTACCAAATTTCATTAAGATCGGACCTTTTTTACGAGAGTTATCGTGCTTACGGACACCCATATATATATATATATATAAATTTGAAAGAATGGTGTTTTTGGCATCTGGGGACCTCAAAATGAAAAGTTATCATGGTCTCGGGCTTAAGTCTTACCATGAGACCTACGGTAATAGCTTCTTCCCTATAGGGGAAATTCGCTAAAAGTAACCAAATACTAAAAATAACAGTTAAATCTATCATGCACGAAAGTGAACTGAACTAAGACAGAAAAGGCAGAATAGCGCATGCGCAATGTAAGGGTTTGTTAACAAATAATATCATGTGGACACAGTGGATTCGCGGTCAAACTAACGTTGCCATGGTAACGTCACGTACGCACCACTCTGCCTGCACCTCGCCGCCCCCTCACTCGAGCTACCGCTGTTGTATTTGACATCTCATTGACACTTCCAACAGAATGCACACTACACAACGTTAATCCTGATGTTTGCGGGTACAAAAGGAGGCAAGGTAATGGCAGTCGCGTCGTGCCGTTAGTGCAGCCAACTGTCAGACGTTACCAGAACAAAATTATCACCTCCACTAACTGTTTACGCTTGGATCCACAACTTTAGTATGCATACAGACCGTTTAGAAAAATTACCTATGGTAGGCAATGCATAAATTGGATTGGCGATAAAGAATTAATCGCAACACATTTAACCAGCTGCAAATTAAATAACTGCACTAATTTTATACAGTATATAACAAACATTTCTGAGCTTGAGGGGGGCGATCACCCCCCTCGCCCCCCCCCGTGGATCCGCCACTGCATAGGCTACAATAAGAACTAAAGTTGTAAACAACAGGCAATTTGATTCAAGCCAATTCGGCATTCTCCCAAAAATTCACTCAACATTCTTCATTGCTTACAGTATCAACAATGTAAATATTCTGTATTTGGTATTCTTGCACCTGTTTGAGAATACTCGAACATTTGAATTCGGCTGGATATTCTAGCGTATTCGCGAGTAGTGTGGAACGTTCTCAAAAAAATGTCTTTTCAGCAACCATTATCCTGTAAGATGCTAAATATATACAGTGTACCTTACCATAAGTCTATCAAAGAATATACATTTTTCTAAATAATCTATATTATTAAAAAATTTCTTAATTTGTTTGTTCGACGATTTTCAACCCCTAAACATATTATTTTATATAGACAACATATTTGGAATCAATCAAAAGCTAATACCCTGTAGATGTGCCTTTTGGGAGTTGAACAACATCCACCTTCAGAACTTCGCCCTACAGGTCTTCAAAGTTCGAATGTTAATCTTATGGAGTTATTTTATTCAGGTATAGTCAGCTGATTATAATGTACAGTGTTCAAAACATCTGGCTCTAAGCCTGCTAGATCCTTGTGCGGCGAGCGGGACATCAACTAGTTGCAATTAAGTTACTTTTAATTTTTTATTGTTTTGTTATCTGTGTTTTTTTTTACAGATCCAAATCTTCAGCACATATGGAAATAAACCCATCGGGACACTAGATACTGTGAGTGTCTTAAATTTGCTTTTAGTTAAACTGTTAAATAACACATTTAAAAATCATATTTTGATGTTCACCTGCTTAGTATATAATTTACAACCACTAATTTATCTGGTACTGGTGGTGCACCTGTGATTAATTGCATGCTTGAATTTTTATTTTTATTTTTAAGGATTCATCACCCAAAAACTGCTAAAAAACATGAAAACCCCAAATGTCTTAAAAACGATTCTAACGATTTTCATTAAAATTTGGTGGTTATTGTTGGGTAACCAGCTGTTATGGAATGTAATTGAATTAAAGTGTATCTCCATGTTATCCGTTTGGGCGGAAATCAAACTTTAAGCGCAACTCGTTAGGATGGAAGTTTCAAAAAATAACAATAAAACACTTTGGAAAAACAATCCATTTTTATTTGGAATGTAACTAAAACAAGCGAAAAAAACAAAACTATAGCATACACTGTTCTGTTTGTGTGTTTTGTTAAAAGCTGAAAGTATTTTTAGATCAAGCTGAGAAAAATATGAAACAGCAATTTCTATGGCAAAGAAATATTTCGGATCTTTTACATTTATAACACTTCTATAACAAATTTAAAATACATAAAACTTCTTTAATATATTCTTTTAAAACAAAGTATATAGTTGCAGGGTAGCTACTACCAATTAATGGCTGGATTTATAATTTTAACTGTGACCTTAATGATAATGGCCATTGTTGTTCTGCTTTTAGTTTAAGTTGTATATTTGGAAAACTATTCCAATTTTTATTCACTCACCAAAGACTAATATTTTCTTAAATTTCAACGTTTTTAAGCCACATTGGCAAGTCCTATTTAATTATGAATTTATTGATAACATTAGATCAGTTTTACAGACTACAGGTATGGCTTATATTGTGATCCTGCAGAATAATGAATATATATTAGTATGTTCTAATTTTATTTACAATAATAATTACTATTAGTATATATAATTTACTCATTTTCAACTACTCTGAAAGGTTTCAGATTCAGTGTTCACTGATTCAACATGTGTTGGTACGATATCAAAGCGGCAAATCGTATCAACTGTAATGTTATCACTTGCTGTGTGACAGAGTGATCCAAGGCCATCGCTGGGTCAAGGTCAACTAGTGTGATAAGTAGACCAGAAGAGTCCCAGAGCTGTGTAACTGGTTGTTGTCTTTTCTTGTAACACAACTGCGGTATGTCAAATACCTTGAAATTCTGAGAGAAAGTTTCTAAAATATATCCAACCAATTTGATTTGTGAGCGAGATTCTCTGGTAGTTATTGACGAATGCATTTATAGTGGCTTAAAATTTGCTTGTATGTTTAGTAAAATATTCACATCTCAGGAAATAAGTGCAAATATTGGAGTCTCATAATATATATTAATACCCCCATCGCAGCAAACCTGCGTACTCAGCGAATTTCCAATGCATTTGTACTTTTCTCACTACCACATATAGCCACTCCCCAAGTTTCATAAAATACATGAATAATTAAGTTATGTATAGCATTTTATTTATTCTCCATAAGAATAACATTAGGGCTGAGTACGCAGGTTTTCTGCAATGTGAAAGATAAGAAATGTGTTTTTAAGCAATTATCAATATAACTCAATCAGGTGAAGCTACATTCCAATTTTTAATAATTTATGTTCATAATTAAGGGAGGTATAAAACTTTACTTATTCTTCATAAGAATAACATTATGGCTGAGTAAGCAGGTTTGCTGATACAGGGATAATCAACAAAAAATCAATTTTTTGTACAAATATCAATATATCAGTACGAGGTGAAGCCACATAACAAGTTTCATCAATATACGTTCATAAATAATCGAGATATCAGATTTTAATTATTCTCCATAAGGATAACATTGGACAACGTACTGTGTTTAGCACTTTGAATGTCTCGGCAACGGTTGGATGTAGAATCACAATTTAAACACCAAGATGATTGCTTTGTAGAGCTAATCTGATTGGTAAAAGAAAATGTAAAGTTTACAGTAAAATGAACTGAGGAAAAGCTAAAAACCTTTTTCCCATAAGATTAACATGGGAGATTTTATGAACACGTTTTTTGGATTTTCTCCGCAACCACTTAATGTAGGTTAATGATTCGAAATACTATATTATTTGTTTTTTTAAGCTCAATAAAATGGTCAGATCCAAAATTTTGTGTTTTAAAATTTTTAGGGTGAAAAGTGCAAAAAACTGATTTTTGGAAAATTTTGAAACCCCATAAACCCCCCTTCCCATGGTCCGTTTTTCTGGTTTTCAAAATTAAAGTCATGAATGTCACTTACACATTTGAGCCAAATTTCATCGAAATCGGTCGTGTTTTACTCAAGCATTCACGCACACACACACACATATATATATTGGCCCATATATATATATATGTATATATGTAATTTTCAGTAAAAAGGGCTACTAATATAATTATTATTTTAAACATTTTAAACACAGTACCCTGTTTTAAATAAAATAATTTAAACCAGGGTACTGTGTTTAAAATAATAAATAAATATATGTAGATAAATTTGAACAAATAGTGTTTTTGGCATCTGGGGACCTCAAAACAAAAGGTTATCATGGTCTCGGGCTTAAGTCTTACCATGAGACCTACGGTAATAGCTTCTTTCCTGTAGGGGAAATTCGCTAAAAACAAATACTACCGTTATAACTAAATTAACTTATTTAAATAAACCTACTTTAAAACCAGTTTTTAATGTTTTTTTGTTTATGGATATGTTTATCTTTATTATTGTGACACGTAGTTTTTCTTATCGTTAGTTTTTTAAATTGTTAAGACCTAGAATAGTCAGAGAAGAAGGTGTCAGTTTAATTGCTAGTTAATAATCATTGTATTGTTTGAGTGATTTTATGAAAATATTGAAGTTTATCAGTCTTATCCTTACTTTAATATAACATCTTTATAACTTTGAATTACAATTGTTATATTTTTAATAATCCTATTTTAGTTATACTTAAAGTGGGTGGAGTCTGTTTAAAAAATAAATTGGAATTTTTAGCCTACAATAAATTAGAAAATGGTCATAAATATTTTTTTATTATTTACAGTTTTTACAACATTTTACGATTTTTGAAACTTAATAAGGGAAAAGTTAACAATAAATCCTTATTTTAAATATAATTTTTCTTTTTGTTTGTAATGATTTAAGTTTAATATTCGTAATACGTAAATTATCATCTCTAAACAACTTCAGAACTTATTGCTAAAAGTCTTTTGAAGTAATAACATGAATTTTAAAAACTTTATGCCATTTTTATTTGTATCCAATATTTTCCTGGAATTTGTATTCGAATGACTGAATGAACAAGTTTACTCCTAAAAAATATACAAAACAATAGATTATGTTTGAATAACAATAAACTGAATTACACCTTACAGAAAATCATATTTAACACGTTCGCTGCTGAAAAGTCATAACAAAGTGACTTTTTAATGATAAGGGCGTTTATAGGTGACTCTAGCAAGAGCCGTCCGCCAGGGGTGCCATTGGCGGAAACCGAAAACAGATGCAACCGAAATGAAGTATGGCACCAGCACAACATGCTGACATAGTTTAGTTGATCCCCGATAAACGCAAAGCTCACAGTAGACTAATGTTTATAATAGTCAACAGTCAAACATTCTTTATTCATTTTAGCACTGGCATAGTACAAGGATGGCGTCTTTACTTCATATTAAACAAAAAGAAAGAAAACTACGCTAAATTTAAAATACAAAATCTTTCATATAAAAAATTTATTTAAAGAATAAATGGGTTTCAACAGCATGTATTTCCTGAATTATTTTTTAAAAGCATGACTATCTTTTATATCTATGATACTCCCTGGCAAAAAATTATAGAACTTAATTCCTATATAAGAAGGCTTCTTTTCAAAAAACTTAAGAATGTGGGACTGGAAGGCAATCTTATTTTTATTCCTTGTTGAGGTGTTGTTGGGGTGACCCCAGGGTGTGAAAATTTGAAAGATTTTTTTTGATGTGCATAATCAATTCAAAAACATACTGGCTAAAAACTGTAAAAATTCCCCGCCTTGTAAAATATTCCTTAATTGATTCACACTAATTCAAACCCAACATTATACGTATTGCTTGTTTTTGCAATAGTACCCAGGGTGTGAAAATTTGAAAGATGTTTTTTGATGTGCATAATCAATTCAAAAACATACTGGCTAAAAACTGTAAAAATTCCCAGCCTTGTAAAATATTCCTTAATTGATTCACACTAATTCAAACCCAACATTATACGTATTGCTTGTTTTTGCAATAGTAATACTTTTTATAAATTTTCATGAGATATCCCACCATATAAAATAATACCAAAAGATTTATGAGCATGAATAAATGAGGAATAAATTGTTTTCAATGTCTCTATAGGGCATATTCTTGACATTTTTCTAAGTTCTTATAGTCCTGATGACACTTTAAAGCACAATTTATCAACGTGAAGATTCCATCTTAAGTTTTTATCTAATTTGAGTCCTAAAAAGGTTGTGTCTTGAACTTCTTCTAAGTGATAGTTATCCATAATTATATTTGATTGGGAAGTTTTACAATTTTGTGTTGTAGAAAAAGAAATACATTTTGTTTTAATTGGATTGATTTTAAGGTTTATATCGGTCAGGTACTGACTGATAGAAGGCAATTGTATAAAAGCCAATTCTTCAACTTTTTGATTACATTTATTTTATATTTTTAAATTAATATCGTCAGCATATATAAAGATTTTTGCATCAAAAATTATATTTGGCAATTCCTTTAAATAGCATATAAATAATAACGGCCCCAATATTGACCCCTGAGGTACAGTAAAACCTCGATCAACCGATACTCTTTAAACTGTCACTGTCTGTTATCCGTCGTCCGTCTATGAGAATATTACTATTTATTAGACTCAGGATTTGCGCCGTACGGCAGTGTCTGAGCGTCTGTGTAAGCTATTTTATTATTTCAAACAACATAAATATGTATGTAGTGGGAAGTATTATCCTTTTGTACACAGTTTATTTTTATTGCTCTGCCAAACATTTTAAAATTTAGTTACTGTACACGTTTATAATATGATGTTTCTATTATCTGCCTATTCAGTTATCCGTCACAGTCCCGGTCCCGAAGGTGACGGTTAATAGAGGTTCCACTGTACCCCATAATTTACATTTTCTAGAGGAGAGGAAACAATGATTTTACTATTACTATTGTTTACATAACTAATAATGAATGAATATTCATTGTCATCAACACTATACAGGTTATAGACAAAGTCAAAATTAAATACTATAAATAACAAGCAATCTCTACAAGTTGAATAATAAATAATACAAAATATATGAAAAATATCAATCCAGATCAATCAATACAAATTCCAAAGAAACAAGACAATAAAAAAAGTGCTTCCTTAATGTAATACTTTGAAATATAATATTACTATTATTCAAATTTAAAAACTCAGAAATTGAATAAAACGGATTTAAAATCAGCTACAGTAGTTATAAAACTTGGTTTTAAATACATTAAAAGCTGAGTTGGGTAACTTATTGTGCATGCCTAAAACTGCATGACTATTTTGAGTTTTTGATAACTTGCAATAAGGTATATCAATTTTAGACTGACTTCTTGTTGTATAAGAATGAATATTGTCTCTTAATCTAAAACTGTCAATATTTTAAAAAATCAAGTTGCACCACGACTCCGACCCCAGTCGTACACACGCTGTGCCAGGACATCATGACTCCGATCGGAACCGTCAGCAGCGAACATGTTAAAAACGTGTGTAGATGTGTTTAACATCATATGTAAAGTGCTTATCATATTGTCTTCTAATTTTAGCTAAGGAATTCTTCAACGATCAAAGATGTCAAGAGAGGAGTGCAGCGGCTGAAGAGCAACTTGTATCCAGACCGACAGAGTATCCGGCTGGATCCAAAGGGAAAGACACTCAAAGACGATGAGACGTTGCAAAGTCTTGGACTGAAGAGTGGTGGCAAACTGTACGTCAAAGACCTCGGCCCGCAGGTATGATGTTGGGAAAAGAATCCTCCAAAATGTGTAACTTTTTTATATATTTTTTAAAAATGTTGATTTATTTTTTCAATAGTAAGGCTATTTGTTTGTTTATTTTGTTAGCCTTATTTATTTTGTAATCCTACATCTTTTTAATAACTTTCTAAAGGATCATAAAAACTTATTGGTAAAATGTAAATTTGTTTTTTTTTTGTCTACGTAAATACTTATTCCAAAATTTATCCTAGTTTCTTTTTCATCCACTTTATTTTGGAAGGGTTAACTAATTGTACTATTAGGTAATTGTCTAATAGGAAGACAATGTAAAACAAGTTTCATGTTAACGGTTACTAAGAGTAGATTTCCAATCAACTCTACCGATTTAACGGGATGTCGTTGTGTTGAATCACAGATCGGGTGGATCACAGTGTTCCTAGCCGAGTACGCCGGTCCGCTGTTCATCTACCTGTGGTTCTACCGCCGGCCTTGGCTCTTCTACGGAGACGTGGTCCAGGAACCTCATTATGTGGTGCAGTGAGTACACAACCAACATCCAAGATATTAAGCTCCATTACCGAGCATTTGTACACATCCACCGGACCTCATTTTCCATAGTGAGCGTTTGATGAATATGTACATTATTAGATTTTTAAGCTGATAGAATATAAACTTACTTGCTATCACTCCCAATAATTCTATTTTAAAGAAACATTCAAAAAAATTCGTAATAAATGTCATTGTTTTCATTTTAAGAGCTCGGGAATAGTATTTTAAAACAAGTGTCTGTTATTTAGAACTAATGCCTTTTTCATCAATGTGCCGAAAGTAGCTATTTTGGATATTCGCTGTGAGTACTGAAAGTAATACTTTTCCACCTTAGTGCCGTAAAAACAGCTGGGGACATTGTCATACTGTTATTAGCTATTCTGACACCAATAGTGCTAGTAGCTTGCTGTGTCCACCAATAGCAGTGTTGCATTCAAAATCAACTGTTATTATTCATTTAGTTTGCAGTGTAGATTGAAATGCAATGTGTGCATTCAAAATAAGCTGTTAATTACTATAATTAAAATAATTACTAGATTAACATAGACACAATTACACAGTTAACACTATTGATGCATTGTGAGAAATATTAATCAGCAAACCAGATAAAAATGTATGAAAAAGATGTTTCATTAATATTATTATTTAAAGTGTGATGAAAAATATCGTTCATTACTTGATCGAAACTCGTTCGGTACTTGATCGAAAAGAACTACTTTCAGCACTAGTGATGAAGTATACTCTAAGAGTAAAATATAACTATTGCTGCCATTTTGCATACGCAGCATCGCGGCCGGCTGCTGGTCGTTCCACTACGCCAAGCGCGTGCTGGAGACTCTGTTCGTCCACCGGTTCTCCCACGCCACGATGCCGCTGATGAACCTGTTCAAGAACTGCTCCTACTACTGGCTGTTCACGGCCTACGTCGCGTACCACGTCAACCACCCACTGTACACGGCCCCGAGCAGCCTGCAGATATACGCCGGCCTGGCGGGCTTCATTGTGAGTCTAATCAAACCACAAATCAAAATATTTATAAGGATAAGGAAAAATAATGGCAAAGTTCGCTGCCAATAAATCTTTCACGATGATTATATTATCA
Source organism: Allygus modestus (assembly GCA_963675035.1). Classification (NCBI taxonomy): domain Eukaryota; kingdom Metazoa; phylum Arthropoda; class Insecta; order Hemiptera; family Cicadellidae; genus Allygus; species Allygus modestus. The sequence continues at coordinate 483,957,731 of OY776112.1, read as the reverse complement.
TCGTGAAAGTTTTATTGGCAGCGAACTTTGCCATTATTTTTCCTTATCTTATCTTATGCCGTATCCATCCAATGAATCAGTAAGAAAAATGTTGTATTTAAATTGCAGAAGCAGGCATTAAGAACTACTTACAAAAAACATCACAGATTCTCTTGTAAACCCCTTTTCAAAATAACAAAATTGTAACTTTTCCCTCAATATACATCTTAAATATCCTACCTTTTATAGCAATAAAATCCATGACTATCACAGCCATCTCAACCCTCGTTACAACCTTAGGAGAAAAATTATGTAAAAATTCCTTTTCATAAAACGACCTTTAAAAAAAATCACACTCCATATAACAGTATGAAACTTTTTAAAAGACTCTGCCAGATACTATTGAATAGAGTTAAGGCAGAAATACTCCAGAGAGATGGTCAAACAGCTCCTAATTGAGAAACGTGTTTATACAGTTAAGTATTTTGTTAATTTAGAAGATGATTTGATTAATAAGTTGCATGTTTGTGTTTTTTCTTTGATGCTATTATACAGTATATGAACTGTCACAATAAAGATGATTGATCATGATTCTGATAAATACAGTGTCACAAAAATACATCATAGGAATTTAGATTATGACTAAGTTAAAATTAAAATTTTAAAGTCCAATACAAAAATTTATTTAGAGCGTAGAATGGTCGGTTTAGTACCATCCATCTTATGCCGTCTTACCTCCTTCAACAGATGGAATGTGTCAAAAAATGCTGACATGTTTTGCTACAAGGAAAATCTGTTGTAGCTTGTGATTCGTCAAAGGTTACAATAAAAAAATGCAACACAGAAACACTAACAACACAAATAAAAACATTTCTGATAGTTATGAGATAGCGACGGTCTCGGCATTGGTATTGTTCAGCAACGAGGAGAAAGGGATCCCCGCCTCCTCACCTGATCAGAATTAGAATCAGAAATCATTTATTTCGTGAATAACAAATTGTTATGTGAAACAAGTCAAATTTAAAACTAATACTTAATGCTAAATTGACAATTTTAAAATTTGTTCTCTAGCAAAAAGTGCACATTTCCTTAACATATTTGTGCAGTCTGACAGGAATTCATCCACCGAGTACGGACACCTTTCAATCAGAATATTTTTTACCTTTTTAAGAAAAATTCTTGCACTGGCTATGTTTTTCAGGTGCCGGGGCAGAGCATTGTATAGTCGTAGAGCAGAGTAGTGGATGCCCTTTTCAAGTAGTGCCAATCTATGGATAGGGTAGACCATGTTACACTTATCACGTGTATTATAGGGATGTCTAGCTCTTATCGCGATGCCCTAAAAACATCGACACTTCCGGCAGATACTAAACTACTAACTACATGGCGCACAGTTGTGCCAATGTTAGTTAGTTGGCTAGTAGCCGCCCGATCGATTCCTTTCTCCTCGTTGCCAGACAATAGCAGATTGTTCATGTCGTTATAAGTTTTGAAATTGTAGCTCTTCCAATGAAACATGACTGCATGATTTTAATTGACACATTTGACCCACTGACAGAGGAGATAAATTTTTCAGTTTTTCAGTCTTTAATATGATCCAGAGTCCTTTCTGTGTAAGCAGCAACCTGCATTAGCATACAAATTAATGTTCAATTAATCAATTATTTTTCCCTTGATCCTTAATGTTATACTGCTGCTCGACTATTCTTCTTTTTTGCTGAGATCTGACAAGGTCTGTTGTCAGAGGTCACACTAGTGCCTCTGGCATGACCTGTCAACCTCTTATGTAGCCGGGACCAACGGCTTAACGTGCCTTCCGAAGCACGTTGGCGAGTTGTAAAAGTCATATGGATTTCACTGGGAATTGAATCCGGGTCTTTTGGGTGGTAGGCTAGTACTTAACCCACTCGGGAATGAGAGAGATATTACAGTTACAGGAAATGATAAAATATTCTGTTATCCTATCACTAAGTTTCCTCATCGACGGATGTGTAAAAACAGTGGAAGGATTAAAACTTCCCCTCACCCCCGTTCATTTTGCTTGGCTCTAGGGTATGGTTGGGGGTAGATTTTTTTAGGAGGAAAGAAAATTCAATTGAGTCATAATGTAGCTTGTAGCACATTTATTTGTAATGTGCTAACCACGTTGTTCCCCAGGTCAGCGAGCTGGGCAACTTCAGCATCCACCTGGCCCTGCGCAACCTCCGGCCACCCGGCACCACCGTGCGCAAGATCCCTGTCCCCACGGCCAACCCGCTCACAGCGCTCTTCAACTGGGTATCCTGTCCCAACTATACGTACGAGTTCTTCAGCTGGCTCTCGTTCACCGTCATGACTCAGTGTCTGCCAGGTAAGACAATAGACAACAAGCAGTAGACAATAGAACATAGACAATAGGTAGTAGACAATGGACAGTAGGCAGTAGACAATGGACAATATGCAGTATACAATGGACAATAGGCAGTAGACAATGGACATAGGCAGTACACAGTAGACAGTAAGCAGTAGACAATAGGCAGTAGACAATAGAACATAGACAATAGGTAGTAGACAATAGAACATAGGCAATAGGCAGTAGACAATAGGAAGTATAAAATAGAACATAGACAATATATTTGTGTTGTTTTAAACACACTCCCATTGTTTTCTTCTGATGCAGTTGGTACATATGTCAAAACAAACAAAAAACTGCTTTAGAATAAACTGGGGTGTAGTAGAGGTTATTGCCTCTACCATAAGTTTAAAATTTATTAAAACTTGCTTTGCCCAACAACTTTACTTGTCCTCTTGATTTCAGTTTTGTTGTCATAATGCTGATAAATTCCAATATCCTATTTTAAAATGTACTGTATTTTGTCACTTTGATTTAAATTATGGCCTTAGGGAAAGTTGTATCAATTATATTTCCCGTAATTTTCTCACCGAGTCCTTTCATTCTAGTCTGTTTCATGGGTGTCAGACTTAGTTTTTTTTTTTTTTTTTTAAGTTCCAGGTACAATTTGGCTTTATGTAGGCTATAGATAATAAAAACACAAATATAGACTTAAACGCTGAGGCAGTTATAAGTATATAAGTAGTTTCAACAAATGTGAATATGTATCAAAGCAGAAGTTTAAATCACTTGCGATTTGTAATCAAAGCAGACGTTTTAAAGACCCATGGTTTTCTTATAAGGACAATTTGTCCATATTTCAGGTTGACATGCAATACAAAATTACAAAAACAGTTTTTCCCAAGTATCTTAGGCTAATAGCCTTTAATACCACCCCTTAAAGGGTTTGTATACTGCCTTTAATTTGAGCCATCCCTTCATCATGCAGTTTACCATGTACACTTTTTTCTTTAACCCATTGAGGTAGTAATTTTATTCTATTTGTAGTAGCCTATAACGGGAATTGATTGGTGCTGCACTCTAGTAGCAAAATATGTAACTAATGACCGCGGGCGTCTACGGTTCTATCCGCTAGGGGCGCGGACTGACTGAAAACCCTTAATATCGCCGCCAGGCCTTTGGTCGTGTTAGCTGAGTTGGCTACGTCGTGGAAACACCTTGGCCAGGTGGCGATACGATGTTCGTGGGTTCGATTCCCGAACACGACCAAAACTGACCAGTTGTGCAACTCTCAATGAGTTAACCGGTCTGTGGCAACGTTGGTGGGAGGGCCCAAGTAAAATAAACGGTGGCAGGCTTGCTTGGAAGTTGACGGGATCGGTTAATTCTTTGAGACTTGCACATGGTCAACACTGATTTTGCTAATTTTTACTTATGTCTACTGTGTGTGTGCCAATGCGACTCTCTAAACTGAAAGAAAACAATATTTTAATTAAAATATGCCATTAATCCATTTAAAAACACCAATTTTATACTCCAATTCACACGTTAATAAAATTACAAGTAAGGAACGAAACCTGCTCGTATGTCTACGCCAATGGGTTAAATATTTTGTTTACAGAATTAGATCCATAGATATGTTGTTAGTTTCCAGTTGTCCTTACGTAGGTGTTATTTTCCAGCCGGGTTGTTCGCACTGGCTGGCATGTACCAAATGACAGTCTGGGCTCTCGGAAAACATCGCAACTACAGGAAGGAGTTTTCCAGCTACCCACGCCAGAGGAAAGCCATCTTGCCATTTATTATCTAAATGTTACCAACAGACATTCATCAAAGGACATTTTAAAAGTCATACAGGTTCAGTTACTTACTTTGTGTTGTCTCAATGATATAAAGTGCAAAATATGTTATTATAGTTTTAAGTGTGTTTAGGACCATGAAAAATCCATTGTAGGTTTTGTTTATTTTTGATGAAAAAAACTTTTCAGAAAATGTTACTACTTTAAAATATTGTAGAATATAATCAGAAAGACGTTTGTATTCAACACGGATTACAATCCTGTTTTGTGGTTGTCATAATAAACTCATTCATTAAAGGAACTGATTATGCCTTTACATTTGCTCATGTATAAAAAGTCTTTATCATTCATATATTCTGGGAAACAATGCTATTTTGTACTAATATTGCATTAAGCCAGTGCATTACTCAGTTAATTTGAGCACAAAATTTAAAATACAAAAATTCCAGTTTACAGGCGACGAAAAAATACTCAACAGTATTGTATTGTGACGACTTATTTTTCACAAATTCTATACATTTGAACCTTTTAGTAGTTGAAAAATTATCTCAAACTGATGTAACTAATTGTATTTGATATTGAATTTTAAACATTTTAACTCAAACTGAAGTGCAAGTTAACCAGTAAATTGCTGAAATGCAAAAAAAATCTCAAAATTATACTATGGTTTTGTATATAGTGAAAAATTGTATTCTTGGTTATACATTGCAATGCAAAAAGTAATATAGTTGGTAATGTGTGAGCAAAAACAGTGGCATTTCATGGTCTTTTTTTATGCTCTCTAATGTTGTGATTAATGTTCAGTTTTAGATTTAAATAATGCTAAAATGTTGTTTTAAGAATTCAAAAAGCAAATTCGGTCTGTTTTTGTTGTTTCAAATTATTTTTTTTCCTATTCAGAAACGCGTTGGATGTTGAATTATTATTTTAAATGATTTTGTTTGTGTGTTAAAGGGTGACGGTGAAAGTTTGTCATGGGTATTTTAGTCCTGAGCCAAACAAAAACAAGGTAGTAGAAAGTATAATATTTGTTACTGGTTGTGTTATTCTGCTATTTTTTAATATTTCTTGTGTGTAAAAGTAATTCCTGTGAGATAACTTGCTAAGTTGAACTGAACAGAAATATTTGTTAGTGGTACCTTTAGGCCTATTGTAAGAAATTCTAGATATGTACCTGCCTTGAGAGCCAGTATTTTTATGCCTGTGAAGGGTTCATTAACAAATTATAAGCAGAAATAATTATATTTGTAAATAATTCTAAACGGGTGTTAAAAATTTTTGAATGTAACAAAAATTAGGTACACTATTTGATATATATGGCCGAGTTCAATATCATTTCATATTACGGTTTGTGCGAGTGTTCTTGAATACAGCGATAAAATTTGATTTACTATACTTTCAGCGAAGTAAATATAGAGGATATCAAAATAATGTATTGCATATTTTACTGCTAGTGTTCTAAATGTGTGGATGACTTGCCAGTTCTATTTAAAGCAGCTATGTTAACCCATTGGATACTTAGTTTTTTAATGACTGCATGGCTCCAGAACCCCAATTAAATTTCATAATTTTGCAGTGTTTTAGTAAATAAACTGTAAAAAATTTACTTTTGCTGCTAATTGGGCAAACATAGTGTTTTTCTTGAAGTTGGGTACATTTTATTTTTAATATGTAGAAAACAAAAAATAAAATTGTTTAATTTTTTTGAAAAAAGAATATAGTAAAAATAAAAAATAAATGTCTAATCAGTTGTCTAGTAAAGTGCAAAAACTACTTCCTTTCATAAAACTTTTTAGTTTTTTACTTTATACAACAAAAAATTATGTTTTTTTTTTGGAAAACCAGTTTTTTCTTGAATAATTTATATTTTTACCCGTTTGCCAAAAATGGACCACAATGCAATATTTTACCTAAAAAAGACATTTATTGATATAAGCTTAAAGTTAAAACAATTACAACAAAAAATTAAAGAATCCAAAAATTTAAAAAATAAAAAATTTTCGAAAAAAAAACATGGTATTACATCATTACAGAACCACTCCGTGATAAAGATTTTGGGCCAAAACGGCCATCACAGAACTGTTCCGTGAAAAGTATTCAATGGGTTAATAAAATTATAGCTAGTTAAGCATTAAAACGAGAAGTTTCAAACTAGGCAAAAAAATATTAACAAGCCTTTGGATCTTCTCTTGAATTAAACTTAATTAAACACCACGAATTTATCAATACTGTTATGGTCGAAAAATTAACTTAAAACAAATTAATTTGGTTAAAATAGTTGTAGGTTAATTACCAGTTTTTTTATACATGTTCTTGTTGTTTTTCCTACACCATCTTTACTTATACAATAATTTATTACTGTAATATGTGAGGTTGGAGAAATATTCTTTTTTATAATTAAAAGTTATTAAAATTCATGTGTGTTTTATTACACTTATAACAATTTTTAATCTGTCAAACAAAATAACTTTATCCATAAGGCGTATGAAAAGCACAGAATGATGTCATAATTACAAATAATAGTATGAAACTTAATTAATCTCCATTTGTATGACTGGCGTATCAAGTACATAAGAATACTAACCAGCCTATTTTACAAAAAAAGTCTACAGTTTACAATTTCTTACTGACAAGGATTAATTGATTAATTGTAGGTACTTCTTGAACATATATTTAACCCTTTGCACTCCGTTGTCCAATACATCGGCCGTCGCTGTTTCGGCCAAAAACTCCGCGGTCCGATTTTTCGGACGTCCGCAAACCAATTTTACTGGTTTTATAAAATATCCTAATGCGCTACCTTTGCAATAAATGGAAGCCAGATACTTGTGGAGTATCACTGTGTAGTCAGTATTGATTTACTCTATGCCGTTTTGTTTGTGTGATGAGTTGTTTTGTTGATGTTATGCCCACCATATGTTTAGGTTTCATTGAGAATCAGATGTTTGTTGTTTACACTGACATATTTTGTTGTTATTTCAAGTTGTAAGTTATTTTTATATGCTATATTCAGTTTATATTTAATCTAAAATGAATTACAATGATATTTCTTCTGAAGTAGGACTTTAAAATAGCCGAATAGACTAGGCTAAGCCTAAGGCATAGTTATTTTTATATTTGTATACTTTTGGAAGTTTTATGACATTTTATGCTATAGAAATTTGGTACAAATGTGTAAAGTACCATTTATTTGAACGAGTTCGAAAACCAGATGAATCGCACCATCCGAAGGGGGGTTTTTGGGGGGTTTTGTACCCCAGAAATGTGTTTTTTTGGGGTTTTTACATGTAGTTTTAATATAAATCAAATTTTAATTTATACCATTGAATTCAGCTTAAAAAAACAAACAATTTGGTATTTTGATCATTGCTCTACATCAATTGGTTACCGAGATATTGAAAGTGCTAAACACAGTACGTTGTCTAATGTTATTCTTATGGAGAAAAGGAAAAATTGTATATCTCGCTTATTTATGAACATAAACTGGCGAAATTTGGTATATGGCTTGATCTGGTTATGGTTTATTGTTGTTTGCAAAAAAAATGTTTCGCCTATGGCTCCTGTAGCAGCAAACCTAGGTACTTGGTCCCCATGTTATTCTTATGGAAAATACTTAAAATGTTATATATCGCTTATTTATGAATGTATATGGATGAAACTTGGTATGTGACTTCACTAAGATGAGTTCTATTGATATTTGCATAAAAACCCATTATTTTGTGTGCCTTGTTGCAGTAAACCTGCGTACTCATCCCCAATGTTATGGAGAATAATTAATATTTTAAATATCGCTTGTTTGTGAATACATTTCTTATGAATCCTGTTAAGTGTTATAATGTGTTATGTTATATATTCATTGGAAATTCGCTGAGTATGCAGGTTTGCTGTGACGGGGGTATTTAAACTGCTATTTCTTTCCAATTTTTTTTGTAGCAAATTTTAAGAAGAAAAAAATGGATTCAACAATCAGTGAAATTAACTAATATTTTAAGTAGCATACAACTTTGCTTCTTATAATTTTATGCTGGTCTTGATTTCCAAATAGTAAATATGATACCGCACGGAACAGGTAATTCCCATCGCCTACAATGGGCACAATCTTTTTATCAGTGGTAGATTTAATTTTTTTTAAACAAAATAAATCAATGAATTAGACCTAAAACTTCTTACACTACTTCTAAGCGAAAATATTTTACTAAAACACTTGGATTCCAAGCAAGTTAAACACTTAAACTGTGATTGACTCAGCGTCACAATTTCGGAACCCGCTGAAAGACATGTTTACTTTTTACCGGAAACCAGAAGAGACGTCAGTGTGTGATGCAGTGAGGTGGCAAAACTGTAAATGATGAAAGTACAGCATGTTACTCTACAATTTTATTAAATACCTTTGGATGTTCCCATGTGTAAGTTCCAGTGTGTAAGTTTAGTAAATAACATACCCAAATGCCAAGAACAAAAATGTATTTCACAAAAAATACTATGATTTTAATGCTGCATCCTTACTATGCATTCACAGATACTCTTTAGTATTTTATAAACATAACAATTTAATTGTTTACTTAGGCCTAAACCTTCAGGGGCTAAACAGACATCGTTTTAGGGGGGTCATAAAGGGGAAAAACATATAAATTGTCAAAACACAATAACCTTTACGGTGAAAAATGGGTAAAATACATGAAGAACTGAGGTTTTGGGGGGGTCATGACCCCAATGACCTACCCCCTGTATCCGCGCCTGTTGGTAGCCTAATGAAAGCGTTCTATTAGGTTCAAAAACATTATAAATAAGTAGGCCTAAAACTATCAATTTGTATTGGATGGATAAATGGTTTTAAAATGTTCAAGACAAGCCTTTCGAGAATTTGCAAAGGCCTATAGATATTGTAATCCCTATAGTTGTCCTAAAATATATATCGGTATTATTACTAAAACAGTGCTTAGTGACACCTTTTATAACAACGTTACAAAAAGCTTGACGGCGTCGGAAGGATTCGAACCTGGTTCTTCTGTTTTGTAGACCAGTGCACCATCGACTGATCTACGAAAGCTGACGTTTGAAGCGGCAAAATAAAGCATTACGACGTGACATTGGAACAATTGACTGTACTTGTTGAGTGGAATAAATCTATTTATTTTGATTATTTACTTACACGCACAGGGTTGAGAACCCACGTTGAATTAAAAGCATGCTTTAATCCTTATTATGCTCAAAAATGGCATTTAATATGAATTTAAACCATTTAATTAAACTGACCCGTTACAATTTGCCATTGTGGTAATCATTTATACCATTAATGTTATTGAAATTAGCTGTTTTACATAATTAAGTAACTTTAGGTTTCACCATCGATTCTCTGATTGAGCCTGATGATGACTGGTGTAACTGGTTGAAATCGATCGACTTGTACCATCTTTTGTATATATTTTACTGTCTTGTATGTAAGTACAGTATAAGTGTAAATATACTTTATAGTGTTGTAAGACGTATTTTATTCATCCTGCTTATATATATGTCCGTCACCGCGATAACTTTTGAAAGAAACGCCCGATTTTGATAAAATTTGGCACAAATGTGTAGAGTAACATTTATGACTTTAAGTTTGAAAACCAGATCGATCGGACTATGGGAAGGGGGTTTTATGAGGGTTTTAAATTTTCTAAAAATCAGTTTTTTGAATTTTTCCACCTAAAATTTTTAAAATCCTTAATTTTGGTTATAGCCATTTTATAGAGTTTAAAAAAACTAATAATTTGATATTTTGAATCATTAACCTAGTGGTTGTAAGGAAAGTCAAAAACGTGTCCATAAAATTTCCCATGTTAATCTTATGGGAAAAAGGTTTTTGGATTTGCCTCAGATAATTTTACAAAAAACGTCACATCTCTTTCTACCAATAAGTTTAGCTTTACAAAACAATCATTTTGGTGTTTTAATTGTTGTCCTACGTCCAACCGTTGCAGAGATACTCAAAGTGCTAAATACAGTACGTTGTCCAATGTTATCCTTATGGAGGATAAATGCAATTTGATATCTCGATTATTTATGAATGTATATTGATGAAACTACGTATGTGGCTTCAACTAGTTGTGGTATATTGATATTTGCAAAAAAAGGTTTTTTGTTGATTTTTCCTGTAGCAGCAAACCTGCATACTCGGCCCCCACGTTATGCATATGGAGAATAAGTAAAGTTGTATATCTCTCGTATTTATGAACCTAAATTAATAAATCTTGGAATGTAGCTTCACCTGATTGTGTTATATTAATAATAGCAAAAACAAACACATGTTTTATCTTCCTCGTTGCAGCAAACCTGCGTACTCAGCCCTAATGTTATTCTTATGGAGAATAAAATGCTATATATCACTTATTTATGAATGTATTTTTGTGAAACTTGGTAAGTGGCTCTATGCAGTAGTGAGACATATATATGCATTGGAAATTTGCTGAGTACGCAGGTTTGCTGCGATGGGGGTGTTTTCCTTATGGCTTTAAATATATAGAAGATATATGTGTCCGTTACCTCGATAACTTTTGAAAGAAATACCCAATTTTTATGAAATTTTGGCACAAATGTGGAGAGTAACATTTATGAATTTAAGTTCGAAAACCAGAATTATCGGACGATGGGAAGAAAATTTTACGGGGGTTTAAAATTGTCCAAAAATCAATTTTTGCATTTTTTACTCTAAAATTTTAAAAACTCTCAATTTTGGTTATCAACATTTTGTAGAGCCAAAAAGACAAATAATTTAGTATTTTGAATTATTAACCTAGGTTAAGAGGTTGCGGAGAAAATTCAAAAAAGTATTCATAAAATGTCCTATGTTAATCTTATGGGAAAAAGGTTGATAGCATTTCCTCACTTATTTTTATTGAAAACTGCACATTTGTTTTTAAAAATAGCTTCAGATCTAAAATCAATTATTTTGGTGTTTAAATTGTGATTCTACGTCCAACCGTTGCAGAGATTTTCAAAGTGCTAAACATAGTACGTTGTCCAATGTCATCGTAATGGAGGATAACTAAAATTTGATATCTCGATTATTTATGAATGTATATTGATTAAACTTAGAATGTGGCTTCACCTAGTCGTGGTATATTGGTATTTGCACACAAACAAACTTTTTTGTTGATTGTCCCTGTAGCAGCGAATCTCCAGACTCAGTCCTAAAATTATTCTAAAGTAGAATAAGTAAAGTTTTGTATCTCCATTAATTATGAACCTAAATTAATAAAACTTAGTATGTAGCTTCACCTGGTTAAAGGTGTATTGATAATTATATAAAAACACATTTCTTATCTTCCTTGTTGCAGCAAACCTACACACTTAGCCCTAATGTTATTCTTATGGAGTTTAAATATATATATTTATATATGTCACTTATTTATTTATGTACTTTTATTAAACTTGGTAAGTGGCTTTCCGGGCCGTACTCTTTCACGGGTCCCTGGGCAGGCCTGGTGGTGTAGGCCCTAGATGCTGTCCGGACCCAAGTTGGTGACCTATTTTTTAGACAACAGGTTTTCTCTTTTGCTTGTACGATTCTGTGTGGTGCGGGCCTGGTCCCCCCTGACAGACCTGGGCCTCCCTGACGAGTCCGGGCCTCGAAGCAGTTGTCCCCCTTTGCCCCTCCCCCCTGAGTACGGTCCTGGTGGCTTCTTGTGGTAGTGACAAACACATACATGCATTGGAAATTCGTTGATTGTGCAGGTTTTCTGCGACAGGGGCATTAAATCTTACAAGTATTTTCATAGCTCCTGAAAATTCACAATCACACATTTTTAGTACAATCTATAAGGGGTTACGAATTTGTATGGGGATAGGAGAAATTATTTTATACTTTTAGTCTGTTTTAAAAACGTGGTACATTATTTAAATACCCCCGTCGCATAGGGGTGTGCGAGTACTCGAAACTTCGAGTTTTCGGCCGAGTATTTTAATACTCAAACTCGACTCGAAGTTTTGAAAACTACTCGAAAGTTCGAGCGAGTATTTCCCGCCGATTTCCGGCTAACGATTGCGACCGGCCAAAACGCGTAGTAACGGCCTCAAAAGGCAATCGCATCACGTAAAATTGGCCGAAAATGACGACCGCGAATGATTGCGACCGGCCAAAACGCGTAGTAACGGACGCAAAAGGCGATCGCATCACGTAAAATCGGCCAAAAATGACGACCGCGAACGATTGCGACCGGCCAAAACGCGTAGTAACGGCCGCAAAAGGCGATCGCATCACGTAAAATTGGCCGAAAATGACGATCGGACCGCGTGATTTCGGCCGTAACTAACGATTTCGTCATTATAAGTGATGTCTGGACTAGGTGAAATTGGCCAAATGACAACCAGGTCCTGTTTCATTAGCCGGAAACGAAAGTCAAACCATGTTTTGTTTGTCTATACGTAATCCAGTTTGATTGTACTGGCCAAAACTTTGTATTGCTACTCATGTATTAGTTTATCAAATCTAGGGTGGTATCCAAATACCATTACACTATTTTAAACTACCAACTGATGGCAAATACTCGCTCGAAAATACTCGAAACTCAAAAATAATTGGCACTACTCGTCTTGACTCGACTCAGTTACAAAAATCACTACTCGCACACCCCTACCGTCGCAGCAAACCTACGTACTCAGCATATTTCCATTGCATATATATGGGTCTCACCCATATACCTAAGTACCTAGAGCCACTTAGAAAGTTAACAAACATACATTAATTAATCTTAATAAAGTGGTGTTAGTTACAAATTTTATAACTCAAGAACAGCTGAACGGGATTTAAATGAAATTTTGCACACGGATAGTTTATTACCTGGATTTACTCAAGGATACTTTTTACCCCGAAAAATGTGAAGGGCTCTGCCCCTTTGGCTTTTAAAGTTTACATGTTATTCCTTATGGGAACATGTGTATGTGTGATAATGTTTTGATAAAACAACTGTTTTTGTAAACAGTGTATTTGTCCAAACATGGCATTTAAAAATTACACTATCATAGTTTTCTATTAGGAGTACCTATATCTAATCATACTTGAAAGGCATAAATATATGTTCATTATGGAAATAAAAAACCTACTTGAATAGAAACTCTCATAATGGAAATAAAAAAAAAAACTTGAAAGGCAACTCAATCTCTTTTTTCGATAGGCAAGTGAGCGAAGCGAAAGAGCTTATATTGAAAAATGAACGAGTATTTGAATTAAACAAATTCAATGAAATGAGGTCAGGACAACGTCTGTCGGGCCAGCTAGTAAGTGATGTAGCATTTTATTTATTCTCCATAAGAATAACATTAGGGCTGAGTACGCAGGTTTGTTGCAACGAGGAAGATAAGAAATGTGTTATTTTGCAATTTTCAATATAACTCAACCAGGTGAAGCTACAAACCAAGTTTTATTAATTTAGGTTCATAACTAAGGGAGATATAAAACGTTATTTATTCTCCATATGAATAACATGGGGGCCGAGTATGCAGGTTTGCTGCTACCAGGAAAAATCCAAAAACTACTTTTTTGTGCTAATATCAATATACCACAACTAGTTGAAGCCACATACCAAGTTTCATCAATATACATTCATAAATAACCGAGATATCAAATTTGATTTATTCTCCATAAGGATAACATTGGACAACGTCCTGTGTTTAGCACTTTGAATATCTCTGCAACGGTTGGACGTAGGACAACAATTAAAACACCAAAATGATTGTTTTGTAAAGCTAAACTTAATGGTAGAAAGAAATGTGAAGTTTTTGGTAAAATTATCTGAGGAAAATCTAAAAACCGTATTACCGTAAGATTAACGTAGGAAATTTTATTGACACTTTTTTTACTTTTTTCCACAACCACTAAACTTAGCTTAATGATTCAAAATACTGAAGTGTTTGATTTTTAAGCTCTATAAAATGGCTATAACCATAATCTAGTGTTTTTTAAATTTTAAGGTAAAAAGTTAAAAAACTGATTTTTGGAAAATTTTAAACCCCCATAAAACCCCCTTCCCATAGACCGATCGATCTGGTTTTCGAACTTAAAGTCATAAATGTTACTCTCCACATTTGTGCCAAATTTCATCAAAATCGAGCGTTTCTTTCAAAAGTTATCGAGGTAATGGACACATATATATAAATTTAAACGAATAGTGTTTTTGGGATCTGGAGACCTCAAAACAAAAAGTTATCATGGTCTCGGGCTTAAGTCTTACCCACCTACGGCAATAGCTTCTTCCCTAAAGAGGAAATTCGCTAAAAAGTTTTTATTTAAATAAATTATTCTTACAACTATGTTTAATTGTGCTGAATTCCATGGTATAAATTATAAATGTTATGGCTCTCCATGAAATGCAACTAGCCTGATGTTATTTCATTAACTGGGATCATAAAGCAAATGATTATTTATTAGTGAATTTCCTATGGAAAAGTGAACTATTAGCATGAACAACACGGTGAAACTTAAGCCCGGGACCACCATAGAAGTTCCTAACGTGACCCCCTGAACATGTTTTGGGGTGTCGCTAAAAACTTTATATGTGTGTTCGCACTGTATCGGTCGCAATTTGTGTCCGATTTACTTGAAATTTGGTAGGAAACCTCCCTTCTGTAAACAGTTGAACAACTTTGTTGGGCAAAACAACCGAACAACTCTAACCCCCTTTTTTGGGATTTTAATTTTTCAAATTTTGAGTTTTTGGGCCCAAAAAGGGTCAGAAAAGCCCCGAACGTAACATTATTGTATGTATAATACAAAAAATGTTAAGCCCTCCCTCTTAATTCTAGCACAAGTATGTACCGAGTTATTAAAGAAAATGTTAATTGTCTTAACACAGTACGTTGTCTTATGGGGATTTAAAACTGGAAAAGGCTGTTTATCATGTCTTGATGTAGTTTTATCACCCCCAATATCACTATACCAACTTGTTATCTTGACTATACCTTCTCCGAACCTTATAATGTACAACATTGCTATCGCATCAGAACAGCCAAAAATAAAATTTTTCAATTTTCTAAAAAATGTTACCAGTGTTGTTTTAAACCATTTATTAGATTTTTTTAAACCATTTATTAGATTTTTTTAAAGGTTTTACTATGGAAATTCACTTTCCTCACGTCAGCATGCTGCGTGCGATCTCGTTTTATTCTTTATTTTCAAAGAAGAGAATGTCAATTCACTTCTGTTATACTTCTGATATATTTAAATATTGACTTTCTATATCATACAATAAAGGTCATCAGTGATTATCTCAAGTCAAAGTTCACATCTTAATTTCCTAGAGAGGGACTTTGTTTCGGATAAACAACACTACCAAAGGAGGACAGACATGTTGTGTGGATCAGCTCTATTTCTCGCCAGTTTGCTTGGTAAATAATACTGAACATTAATATATTCACTTAGCTGTAAAATATCCCAAAAGAGGTGTTTTGTGAGATCAGAATTCAAATTTTTAATAAATATCCAGGAAAACTGAAGTAGTTTTTATAGTTAAATGTATAAATACATTTAAAATAATTAAATAAATAAAGCTAGATGGACTCAAATAGTTTGAAGTTGATGTTGTAATAAAACCCTGTGTGTGGCATATTACATAAATATGCTCACTGTGATTTCTATATCCACCACAATGCAGAAAGAATTCCCCAGGCTCTGCCACATTGGTTTTCCAGTCTCCAATGTCAATCTTTATATCAGTTGTACAAAATTAATTTTTGTTAAATATTTATACAATCATAAGTTCATTAACAAAGTAGTTAATTTAGTTTTCGACAGAATGCAGCCTATAAAGGACTGTAAAATACATAAAGCTAAATAAGTCATGGAAGTTTAGGTAAAATATGACAAATAAATACATTTTTGCGTGCGACTTGGGGGAGAAACGATGGACGAGAGTAGTGTCTTAAATCACCACCAGAAAGCGCTGTCATATCACCAACATAAACAAAATAAGTGGGTTTATATGAAATAAGTGTCATACTAGACCAGAAAAGTCATATTTATCTATGATAACACAACCAAACCAAACCTAATTAGGGGTTTTGGCATTGATTATACATCCTACGGAATAGATAAACCTAGCTTACGGGCCGAGCGTGCCTAGGGATTGTCTGTGCTGCTCGAGTTTGATGTGAGATGCCGCCAGACATACACTGCTTGTGTGATAAAGTGGGATTTTTTTTGGAAATCGGCATTACGTCTGCTAGTTTGCTTACCAACAGAGCACTTTGACACAAGCGGGCATTCCCATTTTTTTAAATATCGTTGAGCCTTGTCCGCACCTATTATTATTATTGTATAAACATCACAGAACGCACAATGAATCACATCAATGTCGCTGGCCTGGCCATGATGGAATTAACAAGTAAAATATTTGCCATTTCTAGTACCTATGTCGTACCGTGTTATTTAGTACTACCATTGATTTTGAATACCAGAATAGATGAACCGATCTTATGGCCGATCTGTAACCCGAAAAATATACCATGAAACTAGTGCTATAATATCTCAAGAAAAGGCTCTGGCAACGAATGTTTCAATTTGTGGGATTTGCTAAACGTATACTAAAACCTAATACCACATACATCAAAAAAATTGTTGACCTTGGCAATAGGCGGTAAGGGGATACATGCCACAGGTTGAGCCTAGAAGCCTACAGATCCCAGACTCCCTTACTTTAAAGTACTTTGAACCCCCCCTTACTCAATTCCACCACTTCAATTCCACTTGGGCATGAGCGTGAGCGTGTCCTAGTTGGGTGTGCGATGCGATACCATGAATATGTAGGATGGAGAACACATCGCGTCGTTACCGTTATAATTTGTTGTTTTGAATAGTTTGGACACCGTTTTCGTCGTCGGCAGGAGTGATATCGGTCATACCGCCGACAGAATTCTCGTCGCCTAGCTAGAACGGAGCCTTAGAAGCAGTAGATCGAAGTAGTAGTATGTGCGTTGTTTCTTACTCTAAGAAAACCAGTATGACGGTAACCCCTTCTCCACCCCTTACACTACTCGTTTCGCGTTGTTGGTTATTTGACTAGTCTAGCTGGACAAAAATTGTATATAGAGATATAATTCTAACTACTCTTTTATGTTATTGATTGCTTCCGTTAAAATCGATCATAATATAGATGTTTAAAGGGATAAAATGGTATTTGAAAGAGTAGAACATGTTCAAATAATTTAATTCTAGCACGAAAAATAGGTAAATATAAACATATATACAATTAAAAGAGAGCAGCTAGTGAAAGTAAATAGAAAAATATTTTATTCTGCAATCTAGTGCAATCTGTGATCTCAGATTAACAGCAGGATGAAAAGGGATTTTTTAATGTAATTCAAAGGGATAAAACGGTATTCTTTTTATATGAAAAATGGGTTTGTTATTTTTGTTTCATACGCAGCTGATGTAGTTGTCTGATTAGTGGACCAGCTGGTTCATTTTCCTGGCTTCAAAAATTAACTAGTCTTGGGATATCTATTCTGTATTCAAAATCAATGGTTTTGGTTTGTGTATTAAATATCAAAGTAACTTTTACAAAATATTTTTCAAACATAAAAAAGTAAATAAACATAATTAGTTCCGAACCCAGGACCTCATAATCAGAAGTTTAATTCTATATCCACTGAGCTATAACGACATACTGTTACGGCCAAGATTTACAAGTACACAAACAATGAACAACTGAGAAGCGCATTCTAGTGGTGATTTAACAAAATATTCTCGTCCATCGTTTCTCCCCTGAGTCGCTCCCTACATTTTTCATCACTCCGTACAGAAAGTAGCCATTTTCGATGACAGCTGATATCAAAGAAAATGATCGTTTCCCAAACTTTAATTTAGAGCAAGGGAAAAAAGATCATCTGATTTTCCCTTGCTCTAAATTTACTTTCCCTTGCTCTCAATCAGTTTTCCATCTGTCCACTACGTGCACTAATGTTTCTTTACCTTTTATTTTAACGATTTAAATCAGCTGTTTTTAAAGAAATTATTAAAAACAGGGCAGTGGTTCTATTTTTTTATTAATACAAAACATAATCAAGATAAAACAATGAAGCCATTTTATTTAAACTTAAAACCTTTCATAGTAAATATAAACATATGATTAGCATTGTCATATGCTAATATAATATTTACTGGAGTAGTTGTATTTAACTTCCAACACCCCTGTTCAATTTTAAGTCCGTTATTGAATAATACAACTTAAAATTGCTCATCACAAAATTACAACAAACTTAAGGCTCTTGAGAATTTAACAAATTTCTCTTTACACAACGACTTGGTAAAAATGTCTGCTACGTTCTTATCTGAAGATACATTTAGAACTTTCACAATGCCCTTAGCGACAATATCTTTGATGAAATGAGCTTTAATGTCAATATGTTTGGATCTCTTGGTGTTCTCATAGTTTTTCATCATTGCAATCACACTCTGGTTGTCGACATTTAAGACTGGAGTTGTTTCTGCTTGTTTAAAGTCATTAGCCAATCCACCGACATACATAATTTCGGTTGCACATTGTGCTGCAGCCAAATATTCAGCTATTTCTTTCAGCTGTTTTCAGCTGTTTCTTTGAAGTCCAGGACACTAGATTACCAAAATGATAAATTGCAATGCCAGTTATGCTTTTTCTGTTAGAAATATCATTTCCCCAATCTGCATCAGCATAACCCTCAACACATTCTTTGTTTTGACTTTTCTTGAATTTCAGTGTTAAATATTTGGTATTACTTATGTATTGCAAACTCCTTTTTGCAGCTTTCCATGTAGTCTGTGTTGGTCTGTCGAGAAATGTTCCTAGAAACGATGTTGCAAATTAAATGTCAGGTCTTGAAATCATTGCTAAGTAGTTTAGACTTCCAATTAGCTCATGGTATGGAACATTGATTATAGTATCTTCATCGAGATTAACTTGAAAGTTTACTTCCATTG
This sequence comes from Allygus modestus, assembly GCA_963675035.1. Lineage (NCBI taxonomy): Eukaryota > Metazoa > Arthropoda > Insecta > Hemiptera > Cicadellidae > Allygus > Allygus modestus. The sequence continues at coordinate 483,938,692 of OY776112.1, read as the reverse complement.
GAGTTTCTTTTCCTTTACAGTCAATCATATTGAACTTCTGTAGTACTTTTTCAATCATTTTAGTTTGGCTTAGAGATATTGTGTCACCATTTCTTGATACTTCAGTTCCGAGGAATGTTCCTATACTGCCTAAATCTTTTACATTAAATTCACTTTTTAATTTACTCACCAACTCTTCAATTTTCTCTTGTTTTCCTGTTAAAAGACAATCATCAACGAATAGTATTAACCAGACATCATCTCCTATGTATAAACACACATCATGCATTGAACGTTTCAATCCATTCTTTTGAATGAATTCATTGTAACAATTGTTCCAGCAACGAGGCGACTCCTTCAGTCCGTACAAAGCTCTATTGAGCTTTAAAACTTCCTTTTGGCGCGGTTACTCCCTGAGGTATTTTAATGAAAACATCCTCTTCCAATCTACCATTTAAGAAAGCAGTGGGAACATCTAAATGTCTAAGTTCCCAATCATTCTGAAGTGTATGAGAAATTGTCATTCGAACAGTATTAATTTTAGCAACAGGAGCTTTAATACCACACAGGAGCTTTATAGACATTAGAACTACACTGTTCTTGAAATCCTTTTGCTACTAATCTGGCTTTTTTAACATTAACCTGCTTGGTCCTGAAAACCCATTTAGTGTCTATTGCAACTTTTCCTTCAGGTAAATCTGCTACTGACCAAGTTTGAAATTTGTTATGACTATCCAGTTCATTTTGAATAGCTTTTTGCCACTCACTACCAGATTCTATAGCTTCTTTATAAGTTGAAGGATAGTTTTCGGTTGAGATTAAACAATAATAAGCACTATAGATATCGTAATCCTCATACTTTTTTGGAAATGTTGTTTTCCTTTTACTCCTTTGATGATTCTGCTCCTCATGGGGTTCGTTATGTTGATTTCCATGTAATTGATTGTGTTCTGGAATTTCATCAGAACTGTCTGGTTATTCATTTTCGTTACTAAGCTGTGGGACTACTTTCGATTCTGTTACTTTTGAAACAGTTTGGTGTCTGTAATAATTTTCGTTAAATCTGACATCACGAGACACTACAATTTTGTTGTTTACTGGATTCCATAAACGATAACCAGGACCACCATATCCAACCATCCGCATTTCTGTTGCTCTTGGTTCAAGCTTACCTTCTTTGGAAGATTGTATACCCAAACTTTAGATCCAAAAACTCTCAATTTGTCTAAAGTTCCATTTGATTTACCAAAGTAAATATGGGCAGGTACTCTCCCATTAAGAGCACGTGTTGGTGATCTGTTTAACTGATATATCGCACAACAGACTGCTTCTCCCCACAGATATTTGGGCAAGTTAGTATCCATAAACATAGATCTTACTTTATGAAGGATTGTTCTGTTCAGCCTTTCAGCGACACCATTTTGTTGAGACGTATAACTAGCAGTATACTCTAACTGAATACCATTGTTTGCACAAAAAGATTTAAAGTTATTTGATGTGAACTCTCCTCCTTTATCTGATCTTAATCTAGCTACTCTAATGTTCTGTAATTTTAGTTGCTCTAGTTTTTACTGTTTAACAATCTAAATGTAAACAGAAATAGGCATCGTGATGAAAATTATCGTTCATAACTTGTACCGAAAGTGATTTTCCGGCACTTGCTCCAATTATTCCCGTCCGAGGCTTTGCCTCGTACGTGAAACTCAGTTTCACACGCTAGGCTTCGAGCGTGCACCCAAAAATGCCACTTTCGGTACTTTTAATGAAATATACTATTGCAAGCTGCAGTTATTTTGATAGGTATTATTCTTTTAAATACACTGGTTCAAATACCCAAAATGATAGGGCCTATTCAGTTGGTGAAATGGGCTTTTCTGCTATATATTGGATATGTAAAAATGTTGCCTATGACATGTTGCAACAGAAGTTACTTAACCCATTGACCTATGCATATTTATGTGTCCCGCTCTCACTTAGTTATCCTATTAAAACTAGCCAAAATGCAGGATTTTCTTTATAAATTTATAACAAATTCATTTTTTAAGTTACAAGATAGCAAGTTATGTTTTTTAATTGAAATAAAATTGCCTTTAAAAATTTGAATATTTAAATATAATAATCAGTATCCAAAAAATATTGTTGGCCCAAAAAAAATATATAAATATATATATATATATATATTTTGAAAGCATGACAATTTTATATGCCCAAAAAGCTAATATATATATTTCTTTACACCCAACATGTATTCAGACTGTAATTCCCTACGTAAAAATACTAAACAAATAAAAATATATAAATAAATAAAAATGATACATTTGTTTTTGTAAAACACTACAAATTTGAAAAACCTCATTTTTTAGCGGGAAGGGGAAAACCAATAATTATTGTGAGCTGGATTATGTAGGCCTTACAACAATGGGTTTTTATTTAATATTTTTCAATTTATATACATTTATTTATAAACAAACTGAATACATAATTAAATAGTTTTTTTTTTACGTGGGCTGTAATATTTCCCATGAACTATATTTCGCGTCAATACTTCTTGCTAACAATCAGCTGATTTTTTTTATTTACAGAGTCAGTATTTATGTGTTGTTCTAAAGCACCCAAGAATACAGACCATTAGAAATAGTATAAACGAAAACTTTACTCATGTTAGTAATAACACAACTAACTGTATTCGTATTTCCATGTCAACGTAATATGGCCAAAAAGAACAAGCCCATAAAATGTAATTTTTTTTACACTGAACCTTTTTTATTACTTTAATTTATGTCTTTATACATTGTTTTATTCATATTTAAGAATATTCGGGTGGTAAACGAAGACAAAATAATTAATTTCAGTGGCATTGTACTCATCACGGAACTGTTTCGTAATATGAAATTTGAGCCCAATAGAGCCATCACGGAACTGTTCCGTGATACAAGGCCAATGGGTTGATAAAATAAATCAATTATTGGTTATCTGGGGTGGGCATCAATTGTGTGTGGGGTGTTGACTTGTCTTGGTGTGTGGATTGCATTTTTATATAGTATTTCTCTAAGTTGTCAAAACAGCTAAACACCAAGCAAACGACACTTTTATAAATAAATCTGACAACAAGGCAAAAGCTACTTGGGCTATAGCATTGGGTTTATATCTACTAGAGGGGACATGCAATGCAAATTAACGCTAGAGATTTGTCGACGTAGTTCTATCATACGCCACCAGGGAACATCACGGTTTTGTTCATCATATTTTTGTTAGGAATGTTTTCGAAAAGATTTTAAAATGTTTCAATAAACCTTTTTTGTGATGGTTATCAAAGTGATATTTTGTTTACACGCGTCGAGTACGGCGTACGAGTTAACGATGCCGCAGATCACGTAGTTATCTTAATATGACACTATAACAGATCACGCAGCACTGCTTTTACTAACTCTGGCTCCCATAAGGTGCCACCTCTAGTAGATATAAAACCAATGGCTATAGTTAGAGACCAGTTAGGGGTGGTAAAAGTGAGTAAAAATTGCCTCGAATTAGACTTTAAAAATAGCAGAATTTTGGATCCTAGGGTTGTGTCTCAGTATTTGAATAATTATTTTATCAATAACACTGAAAACTTGAACATTAATTTCTCTAATAAATATTGATAAGACAATGATCGTTTTTCCAGTTCATAACTATACTGAATTTTCCGTTGAAAACATTTCTGGTAATTATTTGTATAAAATAATAAAATAACCAATAAACAAGCCATCCCCATTTGACCATTTGGCTGGGATGGAATTCCTATAGAAATATTGAAACAGGTGCTCTTTTTAACACCTGTTTTGAGAAACATTATCAGCCTTTCCATTAGCAGTGGGTGTCTTCCCAGAAAAATTACTATTTTGGGAAATTATTCCAAATTTATAAAAAGGGTTCAAAACCAAAGATCAGTAACTATCGATCTGTTAATTTTCTGGAAGTGAACAAATATGAATGTGAATAGTGGCTTTCATATTAAAAATATGGTGTAATTTATTTTGATTAAGTTATTTTTATATGAAAACCTGCGATGTTATTGGAAAGTTTGTGGACTGTTCAGCAATTTAGTAATTTGGCATGGTTATTTTCCGTTAGGAGTATAATGTACATAAAATAATAACATAACAACATTATTTCAGGAAGTACTGTAGCAGATAATGCTGTCCCAGACATAACAGCAATATATAATTTCCTTTCACAGCCTTATTTGCAATACAAAGTTAAAGGGTACCGACCCTGGCCTAGTCCTTATCAAACCACTCAATGGAAACCGCCATCATGTAAGTATGAGACTTTTTTACCATTGACTGTTAAAACAGCAATAATACACAGGTGGTTGAAAAGTAACGTCCAACTCGCTCTTAACTTTTTTCTATTTAAGATATTTTAAATCTTCTTGCAGCAACCTTCTCAGATATAAGGGACTACAATTAATCGTTAGTTTTATATTTTTGACTATCAGGGGAAGGGAGGGTCGTGGGTTTCCCTAAACAAAATTTAGATGGTCGTGTAATACCTTATTTTAAAGGCCATGGAAAGACAAAATAAATTACAGTACACAAAGAAAATAAAAATCGTATCACCGAAAACCTAATGGTGGCTGTAAGTGCAAACGTATATTGTATTAAATGGAACTTGTGCCCCCAATGACCGTGCTAGTTTTACAGATAGAGTCAGAATTATGGCAATATTCTTCAGCTTAAAAAAAACAAACAGTTTAATTTTTTGAATTATTACTCTTTGTCAATTGGTTACTGATATATTACAAGTGCAAATTAAACACAGTGTACGTTGTACAATGTTATTCTGTTATTCTTGTAGAGAATAAGTGGCATTTTAAATCTCGCTTATTTATGATCATATACAGGGTGTCACAAAAATGTGTAGCATGCTATGCAGAACCAGATTCTACATACCAATACAAGTCAAAAATGTATTGTCAAATTTTTTTGATTTCGGCTTAGTTTAGGCGTAATCCGCCATTTTGTATTTTTTTTTTAAATAATTAATAATTCAAAAACCCTTGGAGATATTTTTATGAAACTTGGTATAAACTTTAAGTTTTTGGTTTTTAACATTTTCCAAAAATAATTGTTATTAAACTTATCAAATTTCAAAATGGCGGCCATTTAAATATTTCAAAGTCAAATTCCATGAAAACTAGCAACTAAAACAAAATTTTACCGGACATAAAATTTAAATCACTTTGTAATCCAAATCTAATGACATTTTTACTCTAAAAATCGGTTAATAAATAAAAATGTTATGGTAATTTGTTATAATAAATTTCAAAATTGCATTAATTATTTTCAACAAAATACAAAATGGCGGATTACGCCTAAACTAATCCGAAATCGCAAAAATATTATTTTACATTTTCAAATGTTTTTTGTATGTAGAACCCGGTTCTGCATAGCGCGCTACGCATTTTTGTGACACCCTGTATTGATGTAAATTGGTATGTAGCTTCATCTGGTTGTGGTCTATTGATATTTTGCACAACAAAACAATTTGTTCTCAGTGGTCTCTGTAGCAGCAAACCTGCGTACTCAGCCCTAATTTTATTCTTTTGTAGAATAAGTCAAATGTTTTGTTTCCCTTATTAATAAAGTAAATTAATATAATTTGGTATGTGGCTTAAGTTGAGTTTTATTGATATGTGCAAAAACTCATTTTCTGTGTTCTTTTGTTGCAGCAAACCTGTGTACTCACCCCTAATGTTATTCCTGCGAAAATAAATAAAAAGTTGTATATATCGCCACTTTTTTAACATATATCTGTAGACATTTGTAAATGGCTTTATGTAGTAGTGAAGGAACAAACATATGTTTTGGAAATTCGCTGAGGGAGGTTTGTTGCGACGGGGGTATTTTCATTCGAGGTTTGAAATACAACAGTGTAGATAGAGACGAATAAGTTCAACTTAAAAGCACATGAGAATAGTAAAATCGCAAACCATAAGGCTCAGTTGCATTTACGTTGAGCTCATTTTGCGCGCTCATGCACAGTTGTGCATAAATAGGTCCATTGGTCCATAAGTCCATTAATCACTCAATGGTTGGTTAGTCAATGACAACAAGCAGCTAGTATAGAAGGAAACACAAGAAAACTAAAGCCTTGAAGACAAACAACGAAAGCTGCAAAGAAAAGATCCTCCATCTTTATATATTATTTCTCAAGGGTGTTTTCTTGTCATATATATCATATATATTATATAATGTATATCGCCACACAGTGTGTAAATTAAATAATGAAACTATTATGTTATTAATTAAACTATTATGTTTATTAAATAATAAAATTAAATATGTATTTTTTAAACTAAAATAAATATAAATATTTTGATTGTGGCATTGACTGTTACCAAAGGTTCCGGGATTTTTTACATCAACAACTTTTTTCAACCCCCTAAGGGGGTAGGGGGTAGGGGGTAACTTATTTTGTTTAAATAGCAACCCCTATTGAGTGACCCCTCATTTTATAGGTCTTGCCACGCTAAAATGAATGATATAAAGATAATTCAAATCTGTTGATCCTTAACAAAATGGCAGCCAAAACATCTACATTTGAAGTACAGTCTCTTAAAAAGGAGTTATTACCGTTTTTAAATAATGTTACATTATTAAATTTGTGTTTAACCCATTGAGGTAGTAATTTTATTCTATTTGTAGTAGCCTATAACGGGAATTGATTGGTGCTGCACTCTAGTAGCAAAATATGTAACTAATGACCGCGGGCGTCTACGGTTCTATCCGCTAGGGGCGCGGACTGACTGAAAACACTTAATATCGCCGCCAGGCCTTTGGTCGTGTTAGCTGAGTTGGCTACGTCGTGGAAACACCTTGGCCAGGTGGCGATACGATGTTCGTGGGTTCGATTCCCGCACACGACCAAAACTGACCAGTTGTGCAACTCTCAATGAGTTAACCAGTCTGTGGCAACGTTGGTGGGAGGGCCCAAGTAAAATAAACGGTGGCACGCTTGCTTGGAAGTTGACGGGATAGGTTAATTCTTTGAGACTTGCACATGGTCAACACTGATTTTGCTAATTTTTACTTATGTCTACTGTGTGTGTGCCAATGCGACTCTCTAAACTGAAAGAAAACAATATTTTAATTAAAATATGCCATTAATCCATTTAAAAACACCAATTTTATACTCCAATTCACACGTTAATAAAATTACAAGTAAGGAACGAGACCTGCTCGTATGTCTACGCCAATGGGTTAAAATACAAATCTATGTTGTTAATGGTTTTTAATAACCCTCCGTATTAGGATTTCTAGTAAAAAGCACGGTTTGTTGGCTCTCAAAGTGAAACATCTATGTTGTGTTGTTTCTTACCAAATTCATAAAACTTTATAAGTAGTACAAGAAAATTCTTGTAATGCGTTAAAAAGACCATATTAATTTGAAATTTGTAGTAAAACGTGTGGGTCTTGGAGATATCTTTCTAAAACACGCACTAAAACATTTATTAAGTAATCATAATGAATGGAGATTGTTTTGTATTAAGTTCAAACATAATTGACGATTTTGGCCGTCATTTTGTTTAGATCAACGGATTTTAATTATCTTTATACCATTGATTTTAGCTTGACAAAACCTATAAAAAGGGGGTCACTCAATAGGGATTACTGTTTTAAAAAAATAAGTAACCCCATACCCCCCACCCCCTTAGGGGGTTGAAACAAATTTTTTTATGTAAAAAATCCCCGGAACCTTTGTTAACAATCAATGCCACAAACAAAATAGCCTATCTATTTTAGTTTAACAAATACATATTTGATTCAATATTTAATTTACACACTGGATATATTTTCATCAAAACCATTATTTAAGTCATAATTTGAAGATTACTTTTACCTCTAATTGCCAGAAATCGACAAATAATACAACCAAATTTATAATCTGTTGGGGGAAATTTCACATACAGGAAATTAATAACATTCACAGCAACAATCATAAGAAATGTTCAAGCAATATTCTATATTGTGCAAAATTCTGCTAAACTTAGCGATTGGTTATATGAAAAGTATTATCAAAGTACAAGTATCAAGTAAAAGTATCAAAGTACTTGAAAAACATTTCAAGTCGTAAGGCCTTTTTTAAAATTTAATTTATTCTGCTCCAGATCCTGTTGAAATTCACTACAGGGAAAATGTCCTGGGATTTCCATTTTTTGTGAATGACAATGTTCTAGGTAAGAAAATAACATTTTTTAAAGTTAATTTATTTTAAAGGTAACTTGAAGCTTTAGTGCAAGTGTATAATGTATTGGTAATTTAGTAACTCTCTAATACTAACTTTTTGAAAGCTGGCAACTTTTTATGGTACACAACTTACAAAGTTAACACCCTTGCAACTGACATAAATCTGTAATTGTTGACTAACATCAAACATAGGTAACAAATAGGTACACATCACGCGGAATATCTTGGTTTGTGGGAACCGTTTTCAGTTCAAAAAGTTGGAGTAGATTGAGATTTTTATCTGTTGTTTCCAACATCTGTTCAGTCAAACTGAAGCTCAAAATGGCCCAACTGGTTATCTCAGTGACTCCGGCAGTGGTGTCAGCCACAAGATATTCCGCATGATGTTTAATGCTTCGCTAGAGTCCAGTTTTAACATTTTACTTCTTAATTCCCTACAACATTTTTTGTTTGGTCAGCCACATTCTTATTTCATAACCAATTTCAATGACTGAGGTGTCAAATAAAAGATACCAAAAGATGTTTAGAAAATAATTTATTTTCCCTCAGTCCTCAGGGCTCCACCCCACTGGCCCTTAAAGTTCACATGTTATTCTTATGGAAGAAAATATGTTTTTGAGTCACTTCTGATTTAGTTCACTTCATTCAATTGAACAGCTGTTATCAGATAGTCTAACTGTAGGCTTTCACCAAGGAGGTTTTAATATCTCTAAAGGTCTCATCTGTGGTAGAAAAGTGAAGCCTACATGCTGACCGCCATTTTCCCCAGGTAAACAACCAAATCCTCTATTCACAAGTTATATGATAATCAGCTGATAAACATACACAGTAGACTCTCAGAAATCCGGATCGCATTTATCCGGACTCCCGGTTACCTGGACCGATGATCATAAATTTGTTTATAATTTTTTTGTTGCAAATAAAAGCTAAAACTTCATGGTTTTCACACGATTTTAGCGCTTGAAGTTTTCACGTGATGATCCCGCATTACACGAATGTCATGTAGATTGCATTGTCAGGTGCTCTGTGTTTCCGTGTCGTTATCAGTGTTGGTTATTGTTGAAGTGTCCGGTGCGCTGCTCCGTTCAGGTCTCTTCACGTTGATGACTCATCACTAACTATGTAAATCAGTAGACTGGTGACAATTTTTACTACAGTATTCTTTATTTATGGTTTACAGTGTTATATCAGATCTTTACAAATATATATAAATTTCAATATTTTCTGTTTGAACTACAGTTTTATCACATTTTCAAGTAATAAAGGTGTTGCTCTAATAATCCGATCTTTTTCGTCTTTAGACCATGCTCTTGGTTCTGTTGGTGACTGATTAACGAGGTTCTACTATATCACGGAGTGTTTATAACTTTCTTCTGGAAGCTCACTCTTTGTATTAGCAAAAAAATAAACTCATATTGTCATAATTGTTCACTACAAAACTGGAATTGATGATTCATACCACCTCCGAGAAATCTGGATTTTTCTAAATCTGGATCAGCCGTCCGCCACAATAGTCCGGATTTCTGTGAGTCTACTGAATATGGTAAGAAATAGTCTTCATCTTGTTTGCAGTCTTAAACCATTGACTGCTTATACCCTAAGAATAAGTGCTCTCCTATAAGAATCCATGCTGTTTTCAAGGTCAAAAAATCCTGAATCACTGCATTTCCTACTTGCATATTTTTCCACTGCAATAAAGGTGCTTAAGAGTTACAGTATAATTCAATTTATTTCAAATTTCAGAGCCAATCAATGAAAAGCAAGATCTGTTGTGTATGAAACCAATGACTGGAGAATCTAAGTGTGACTGGGATATAAAAGGATTTGTGTGGGATGGATATCTTTCTAAACCAGGTTAGTGATGTTTTGTATAACTGCAATACTAAAGTTTTACTAAGTTTTAATCTAATGATCATATAATATTTTCTGTTAGCTATTTTCTATAATATTAGACTGTATGTTTTTTGGACACTTTTAATTTTTGTATAGCTCATATGGTCTATTTGAATTAGTGTACTAATTTTTTAGTATTGAAATTAATGGAGTTTTTGGCATTTGGAAACATCAGAAGTTATCACAGTCGCAGGACAAAATTTTCTTTCCATTGTAAAAGAAGGTGAATGAGTGAAACAAATCTGCCCTCAGTACATAAATATGGGGAAAAAATTTGCCCTCTACATGGAGAAAAGTGAAAGAGCTATGCAAATAAGCTCTCTACAGCAATTAAAAGTGAGTTTGTAAATCATCACCACAAGCAAACAAAAACGGAACAAATTAATTGAATTTTCTTGCCATGTCAATAGCGAATTAACACTCAATTCAATAACGTATTACCCCTCCTCCTGGGTGAAACCGGTGTAATCAGCTTTAAAGAAATTGTACCCCCGGACTGGACTATTTATTAGTGTGTTTATTAGTAAATCTAAACTCCTGGGGTTTGCGAACACTGAGCTAGTAGATAATTCAATTTAAAAAAACATTGTTTGGAAACTGAGAGGTTAGGTACATTTGGGAAAGCTCTACAGACTGTGAAGATTTGGTAAATTGGGAAAAGGATAGACAAATATCCCCGTCGCAGCAAACCTGCATACTCAGCGAATTTCCAATGAATATATAACATAACACATTATAACACTTAACAGGATTCATAAGAAATGTATTCACAAACAAGCGATATTTAAAATATTAATTATTCTCCATAAGAATAACACTGGGGATGAGTACGCAGGTTTGCTGCAACAAGGCACACAAAATAATGGGTTTTTATGCAAATATCAATAGAACTCATCTTAGTGAAGTCACATACCAAGTTTCATCCATATACATTCATAAATAAGCGATATATAACATTTTAAGTATTTTCCATAAGAGTAACATGGGGACCGAGTACCTAGGTTTGCTGCTACAAGAGCCATAGGCGAAAAATTGTTTTTTTGTGCAAACAACAATAAACCATAACCAGATCAAGCCATATACTAAATTTTGCCAGTTTATGTTCATAAATAAGCGAGATATACAATTTTCCTTTTTCTCCATAAGAATAACATTAGACAACGTACTGTGTTTAGCACTTTCAATATCTCGGTAACCAATTGACGTAGAGCAATGATCAAAATACCAAATTGTTTGTTTTTTTAAGTTGAATTCAATGGTATAAATTAAAATTTGATTTAAATTAAAATTAAATGTGAAAACCCCAAAAACCTCATTTTTGGGGTACAAAACCCCCCAAAAACCCCCCTTCGGATGGTGCGATTCATCTGGTTTTCGAACTCGTTCAAATAAATGGTACTTTGCACATTTGTACCAAATTTCATTAAGATCGGACCTTTTTTACGAGAGTTATCGTGCTTACGGACACATATATATATAAATATATATATATATAAATATATACATATATAAAAATTTGAACGAATGGTGTTTTTGGCATCTGGGGACCTCAAAATGAAAAGTTATCATGGTCTCGGGCTTAAGTCTTACCATGAGACCTACGGTAATAGCTTCTTCCCTATAGGGGAAATTCGCTAAAAGCAGGTGTAGTTCGGGAGACACATAAAGAAGACACAAAAAACACTTGATATTTTGTCCCTCTTGGGAACTTTATCATTATCCTTATGATCCTAATGATGAAGTCCCCAGAGGGACGAAATATAATTTGTTTGTTGTGTCTTCTTCATGTGTCTCCTGTGCCCATCTGTTTGTATTCTTTTCAGGTAAGCTAGCTGTCTATCCTTTTCCTAATTTACCAAATCTGTTTAGAAACTGAAAAATTGGATCACTTAAACAAAGGATATGTGTTGTCTTTTTCTAGTGGACTCAGGACAATTTTACAAGTTTAACACATCAGTGGCTGTCGTTGGCTGCCAACCCAGTCCAGAGTTTGCTAGTGTGACTGGTTTTTGTCAGAGATTCAGATTCGAGCCACAATATTGCAAAATATACTTGATACCTGAAGAGGCTGCAAATGCATCAGTTATTATTAAAGGAAAGAGTTTCTATGAATTTTCAACTGATGTTTGTGGGTCTGAAATTACATTAAAAATATGTTCACATAACAAGCTTGACCAACTTGTTTGTGCGGAGGATCCTATATTTAAGGTAAGTTATTCAATTCTGTTTTAAAATTAAGTTGATTAAACAGAGTTTTAGCAGTAAATCTTAGGGGTTAAAATTATACTCCTGTCATTGTGTAAGCTAGGCTTGGGTATAGTTTGGGCAAACGGATGACGATGAATGAAACACTTAAGTTAAACCACCGGTGGATGCAGCTGCTGTAACTAAAGTTGCCAAACAGTAAGAAATGAGTAGAGACAGAGTCGATGTAGTGACACACGCAGTAGTGGCACATTGGACACATGCGCAGGGGTACAAGAAGAAGTGAAGACAAAAACTAGAATGGAAAAACCCCGTCACAGCTAAACTGCATACTCAGCGAATTTCAAATGATTTCTCACAATCACGTGAAGCCACTTACCAAGTTTCATCATAACATATATTCTCCAAAAGAAAATATCCTCCTTAGAGCAATAATTTAAAATATGAAATTGTTTGTTTTTTAAGCTGAATCCAATGGTGAAAACTAAAATTTGGGTTTAAAATAAATTATATGTCAAAAATTAAGAAAAACAAAAAACATTTTTAGGGTACAAGATCCCCCGAAAACCTCCTTTGGATTTGTAGATTTTTCTGGTTTTCGAACTTAGTCATGAATATTGCTTTATATGTCTGTACCAAATTTCAACAAGATCGGATCTTTTTTCAAAAGTTATCGCATCCACAGACACAATATTGGAAGTGTTTAGACGTTCAATATAGGTACAGTATTGAAAAATTCAATAAAACAAAAAAGATTCAACCCTAAAGGGTTTAGTATAAATAATTAACATGAAGTATTGTCACATAATTATACTTTTTAATTTATAATTATTTTAATATAGAGCTCAAATTGAAATATGTGTAACCCAATTTTACAAATGCAGGGTGAGTATTCAATTTGCAGAACCCTCCCCCCCCTAGTATTTTCCACAAAACATGATCATTGTGAAATATTTTTTCACTTTGAACACAATGCCACACTCCATTTTTTAATATTGCTTTATTCCGTTCTCATGATATTAGTCCTTTTCAAAATTGTAAGCAGAAAAGAGCCATTATCTGGGAGAAGGAAAAATCATGTTTAAAACGGATTGAGGCATTGTGTTCAACATGAAAAGGTGTATGAAACTAGTGGGTCTCCACAATACCACCTTTAAATTGAAATAAAATAAAATCATTCCAAGATGGCAGCAAAAATGTAAATTAATCAAAATTCTTAATAAATACCACTCAACAATGGTCAGTTGTGGTCCATGATATTTATCTGATGTAATGACTTGACCAGGGGCATGTTTTATGGTTGAAGAATTTCAAACTAACTTCAAAATTAATTTTAATCAGTACAAAGATCTTCGGAACTAATACAGATTTTTAAACGGATTGCTGCATTGGGTTTGTCATGACAAAATTAATTTTAAATAAGGGGTAATTTGAACACTACCTTTACATTAAAAAATACATAAATTTGAATTCAATAAGGCTGATCCAAGATGGCAGCCAACAATTTTAATTTAGTCAAAATCAGGTACTTTCTGTTCAGCAATGATAGGTGTTTGTCTAGGGTTGATATTTTAACAAATAAATGCAAATAAATATAAAAATCACCCTGTATAATGTATTATGTACCGGTATGCTGAAACATTTTTGGAGTTAGATTTTAAAATCAGAAATAAAAATTTCAAAATACCAATATACTGTGTGTGTGTTATATAAAATTGTTATTGAATGCTTTGTTGTGCTATTAATTGTTATTAAACGTTACCTGTTTCTCTAAGATTTTAATCTCAATTGCCTTCTTATTATCCTCTACGCACAAAACTCTCACTTCTCCAGGTTTTATACGAGCTTCTTGTATCATAGTCAGAACCTTTCAAATAAAAATTGAACTTTTCTTGCAGGTAAAATAAATTATAATATCAATTTATTTTTCCAGAAATATTCAGACCAATTCAGTTATATATGGTTTGAATTTCAACATAGCAAAATACAAATTTGGAACGGAAAGTCAAAAGAAAATCTGGTTTTTGAAAAAGAAGATGTTCTATTTACAGAATCGACTGGAGCTAAAAATCTGTTGAAAATTAAAAAGGATGATTTTGATGTGTTTTATTACAAAGCTCAAGGTAATACCATAGGTTACATAGCTCCTCCCCCCCCCTTATTACCGGATTTATAATGCTTACACATCAGCTTTAGCTTCCGATGATTATTTTCGTATAACTCATGACCCTTGAGTATATGTGTTACACCCACTAGCCAAATGCTACGTTTCTATGACCAATGAGATTAATTAATAATGAGTGTTCTTCTAAGGTAAAAAAGTGAAGCCTCACTGGAGGATATTTCTGTGAAAGCTCAGAGAACAACTGTTTCCAGTAAACATATGATCAAAATATTGTATTTTAGAAATTATTGCGGACATTTTCCATCACTGATTAATAAAACAGCGTTCCATGATGTTCCAGGATCTGGGATCTGATACCGTTTTCAGGTGAAAAGAATTCTTAGAACATAACAATATTAGAAGCACAAGCCATGCAAAGCTGGAAAAAAATCACAGAAAATCTAAAACGGAGAACTATAACATAAAAAAATACAACTTTATAAAAAATATATTGGTGATGGAAAATGTCTGCAATAATTTCTTAAATAACATAAACTCACCATCATCAACAATGAATTTTAAACAAAGAATCAAAATACGTTTGACACACAAATTGTATTTTAAAAGAGAATATTTGTTTTTCTTCCTTGTGTTACATATTCAATAACAATTTATATTATTTAATCTTTAAAACACTTTCATTATAATATATGGTAATTATAAACACTTCATAGTTTTCTGTATAGATAAACTAGCTGTTTCCGCAGGCTTCGCCCCGCAAATAATAATTTATAAATCTATGACAGTTGTGTGTGCTGCATTCTGTGGTTAGCCTGTGGAACTACTACAAATCAAGATCAGCTGTTTGTATTTTCATCAGCTCAAACTTAAAGTGAATGTCCATAAGAATAACACAGGATTGGAACTTTTACTCCCCGTGGGGCGGAGCCCTATGGGAATTTCTTAAAACCTTTTCTTAGTGAGCACCGCAGACCCAAGAGGAACACTAAACATCCACATGATCATGGGCATTTGTTGTTCCAAATTTTATTGCAATGCGTTCTGTGATTTTTGAGATTTCGCGATGAGTGAGAGAGTGAATCAGTGGTATTTGGATTTTATATATTCAGTTTTCAGATTAGGCCTCCATCATTTTATTGTCTGGCGAGTTGCGTTGCCATGGAAACAGAGGGAATAGAAGGAAAATGGCGGCCATCGAGTAGGCTTCACTTTTTATCAGAGATTGAGATGTGTTTGTACCCTCTTTAGACTCACTGGCTGTGACTAATCAACAAACTTAACAAATCTAGAAAATATTTTTGTAAACAAACCGCAGAAAACAACGGTTTCCAGCAATCATATGATCAAAAATTTGTTTGACATAAAAGTTAATTTTAAAATATTAATTTGTTCTCCTTGAGTTACATTTTTATTACTGAATTGTAGAGATCTTACTACGAAAATGTTTCCATAGTGAATGCTGTGTATGATGACCTTATAATAGGAAGAGATCGGACTCTAAGAGCCAAAAATTGAAGAATTAATTGGAAAAATTAAAGAGAAATGGAGAGAAGTCTATCTTAATATATAAAATCCAAATACCACTGACTGACTGACTCACTGACTCACTCATAACAAAATCTCAACTATAGAACGGATTGCAATGAAATTTGGAACATACCTTTCTCTTGGGTCTTAGGTGCTCATTAAGGAAGAGTTTTAAGAAATTCCCATAGGGCTTTGCCCCACGGGGAGTCAAAGTTCCCCGTGATATTCTTACACCTTGTGATATTCTTATGGACATTCACTTTAAGCTTGAGTTGATTAAAATACAAACAGCTGATCTTGATTCGTAGTATTTTCACGGATAACCACAGAATGCAGCACACACTACAGTCATAGTTTTTATAAATTATTATTTGCGGGGCGAAGCCTGCGGGAACGGCTAGTAACTGTATAAAACACATCCATGAAGTCCCCACTATTGGCAAGGATCACATAAATAAAAGTAAATCTTAGTAATCAGACTAAACTGCATGTCTATTTTCAGAAATCAATTAAAGGACTTGAAAGTAAATTGGATATGTTTTTTATCACAACCATATGACCTCTCAAATATCAACTATCAATTACAGAAAATCATTGACTGTTTGATTTGAGCTTTTGCTCGACGCCTGCAATCTGGCAAACGTTGATAAACCTGTTGGAGAGAGTTGTTACAGAATTGTTGAAAAACTCGAAACCGAATTGAGAACTGGGTTTAAGAATTCTCCTTGTGTAATAGATAGATAGCTTATTAAATCATTAGTCCTAATACAGGAAATAGATCATGTCAAAATAGATTACAATATACAGGCACAGGCTTCAGTCAACAATGGGCTGTACGAATTAGATAAATAACACTTATAAATTTGTATAAATAACAATATTTTTGCAGTTTTGACCTCAAAATCACAGAACAGCTCTATGACGAGTAGCAAATTCACCCTTGACTCAAACGAGATCTGTGTGAGGATTCAGTTTTACTACACCAACGGTACTCAAGAAGACCACTTGTCTCTGTCTGTCATCAGTGGTGGCAACATCCTACACTTAGGAACTTTGTACCTACTTGAGGTAAATAACAGCACAACTAGGTAGGTCAAATGTTTATTGATGAATTTTCTTAACAATTCCTTTTTTGAGATAATGTGAGAAGAGACAAGTGACAAGTGACTCTGACAAGTGACAAATTAGATCTTTTACCTGTGGAAGTTCTCTGAACAACTTTTATGAAAAATAAATAAACTATAATGCAAATCCACTTTTAATGTTTAAAAATACATTTTAAATTAAAAAAAAGATTAAAATTGTTTAAGAAGAAACTGAAGAAGCAATTGATAGAGAAATGCTGCTAATCAGTTCAACCAGATTTTGAGAAATAATTGATGATGGAACGAAGTGAAGGAATGTATGTATTAGCAGGGACAATGATTCGTTGTCTGTTGGTGTGTGGGTGTGTGGGTGTGTGTGTTCGTAATGCAATATCGTGAAAACGGCTGCACGGATCGTTATCAGATTTTACGCAAATGTTTTCCCCTACACTTCTATCTTCCAGTTAAAAAATGGATCACATTCGTTAAACCATTTTTTATTAATTAATATTTAAAAGTTGTAAAATTTCCATAAGATAAAGCATTGGATAAAAATTACTGCTTGTAAAGTACGAGATACTAATACAATATTGTTTTGCAATCGCAAGAAACTACTAAAAAATGGTTCTACATGTATGTTTCATGATTAAATAAATAAAGTACTGCCTGTTTAACCCTTTCAGTGCTAAGCTTCTGAAAGGAGTAGTTGAATCTGTGATGTTTTGTTAATTTTTTTAATGTTTTGAACACCTGAACAGTCAAAATTAATAAAAATGTGCTTCCGCTGGACACACACACAGTAAAGGATAGGTAAAAAGTAGCAAAACACCTGATCAGATGTGCAACTCACAAAGAATCCACCCATCCTGTCAGTTTGGACCCGAGCCATCCACCGTTTGCTTAAGGTCCGCCCTCCCCTTCAACTCTGCCACAGACAGGTGAACTCTCCATGAGTTGCACATAAAAACCACAGACTGTGATGGGATTCGAACCCTCGATCCAAGTGTTACCCCCGGCCGAGAAGGGAACAGTGTTTATTTATAACAGATTCAAAAGCCGATATATCGGTCCATAGCACTGAAAGGGTTAACATGAGTTTATTCAATTTATCAAAGGTTTTTTAAATGTTTAGATAAAAAATCGAATACCAGTTTTTATAAATAAAGGTAACGTTCTCCTATAATGTGAATAATGTGGGTAAGTTAATAGTTTATCCGTAGATTGCAGCAACCATTTATTTCATATTTACTCCTGTCAGCTGAGTTCTTTTGTCACTTTGTGATCTTTAAATACCCCTGTTATAGCAAACCTGCGTACTCAGGTAATTTCCAATGTACCTCCCTGCATAGGCAACTTACAAAAATTGTTTGTTGAAGAATAATTATATATTTTGAAGAAGAAGAATTTGTTGTAATTTGTTTGTAATTATAATGTAATATAATTAGGAATAATTTATCCTATAACCTAAAATTAACCAAAGGTAAAGTAGATATTTTCCTACATATTCCCTAGGACTATTTATTTAATATTTTGTGATCAAATTTCGGTTAGAACTTAAGAAACAGCAGTAACTTTTATCTACCATTTCTGAGTTCGGCATAGCAAGGAGATTAGTGGAGACTGGATTTTTTGTCTCATTTGTTGTTTTTTTTCAAAATGGCAGCTTTAGCGGCAGTTATATCTTTATGCAAAGTTTAAATTTGGATTCACCACCCAAAAATACATAAAAAACAGGAAAAACAAAACTCCCATGAAACCTTCCAGGTAAAACTCCCATTTGCCTGGGTTATTTAAGACGTTTACCAACCGAAGAAGGTTAATCATTATCATTAAAGACTAGGAACTTCTATACCCCAAGTATTATTTTATTTAAAACTGTGGTTATACATCATCATTTCCGTACTGTGTCTTTAACACTTCAGTTACTGCTCAGCCTCACTACGACCGCCAACGCGGCGCGGCGCGGCGCCGGCGCTAACAACAACGGGCCTACGTTCAGCCTCACTGAGTCTCCCCCCCTTGGACTCATTATTAATTTCAGAGGAACTAAACTGTGTGAAATAATACGGTTAAAATTTTAAAAGCTCATATAATATTACGAGTATGCCTGTACAGTTATAAACTGAATATACCCCTCATCAAGCCCACAATGCTTAACAAATTATCTTGGTAATTAGTATTTCTTTAATTACTATATAAATAAAACGCCTTTTACTCAGTTAAGTTGTATATCACCTGATATTTTCTTATAGTAAATCAAGCAGGATAAATAAAATACGTCTTACAACACCATAAAGTATATTTACACTTATACTTTACTTACATACAAGACGGTAAAATATACACAAAATATGGTGCAAGGCGATCGATTTCAACCAGTTACACCGGTCATCATCAGGCCCAATCAGAGAATGGCAGAAACAAGATGGCGAACAGCTTATATACTATTGGCTACCGGAAGTTCCGGAAACAGGTTGTGATAAGTACCACCAGAGTCAAAGTTGACCATTGATAAATTTATCCCTATCATTACATTTTTTCCTTAAAAATAAACAATTCTTCCCATGCATTCATTACATTTCCTTTCTTACAAATATGGAGAATATTCAAATTGTCTTCAATTGTTCCCAATGAGTGGCCATTTTCCAGGAGGTGTTTTAAAGCAGAAAGATCGAATGTCGCAAAACACCTCCTGGAAAATGGCCACTCATTGGGAACAATTGAAGACAATTGAATATTCTCCATATTTGTAAGAAAGGAAATGTAATGAATGCATGGGAAGAATTGTTTATTTTTAAGGAAAAATGTAAGGATAGGGATAAATTGGTCAATGAACAGGTCAACTTTGACTCTGGTAGTACTTATCGCAGCTTGTTTCCGGAACTTCCGGTAGCCAATAGTATATAAGCTGTTCGCCATCTTGTTTCTGTCATTCTCTGATTGGGCCTGATGATGACTGATGTAACTGGTTGAAATCGATCACCTTGTACCATCTTTTGTGTATATTTTACCGTTTTGTATGTAAGAACACTATAAGTGTAAATATACTTTATAGTGTTGTAAGACGTATTTGATTTATCCTGCTTAGTTGTAACAACACGTATCATGCTAATAAAGAAATTATTTATAGTAAATCTAACGGGCTATAGAATAAAATAAAAATTGTCATTCTATGTTAAGTTTGTGCGTTACAATGTGCATTTAAATAAAAGTTTACATAAATTAAAAATGGCGGATATTTCTCCAAAATGGCGGAAAACCCGTTATGGTATTTAAAAAACAACAGTATTTCTGTATTAGGGACATACTTATAAATATATTCCACATATTCTCAGCCTGTTTTCCCAGATTGGTGGTGGTGGTTCTAGTTTTAGTAAATCCATGCAGGAAAACAAAAGAAGTGGCGGCCATTTTGAATGACGTCATCCTGAGAAAACGTGGGGGCTAGGAAATGTCCACCCAAGATTTCCTATACCTTCCTATACATCCAACTAACTAGTTCAGCAGGCATTTCTCTGTGCGGGTGTTTGCTCACAAAAGTGTTGTCAGCTGCAGGACTACTAGGTCTATTGGTTTGTCTGCAATCTGTTTGAGACACCCTGTATTTAAAAAATAAATAAATAAAGATTCAACCACTCCATTCACTAGCTTGGCACTCAAAGGGTTAAGCTTATTTGTACTTAATTTTTTAGCTTAATAAGGTTCAATTAAACTAAATTGTTAAACAATTTCCCGGTTGGAAGAAGTTTTTAAGCTATTAGTAAGAACCAAGTAAGGGTGAAATGCAAATTATTTTAATGATCTCTTTACATTATAAATACCCCCGTAGCAGCAAACCTGCATACTCAGCGAATTTCCAATGAATATATACGTATCTTAATACCACATAAAGCCACATACCAATTTTCATCAATATACATTCATAAATAAACGATTTATGACATTTTAATTATTCTCCATAAGAATAACATGGCGGCTGAGTATGCAGGTTTGCTGAAGGAAGGAAAACAAAAAATGGGGTTTTATTCAAATATCAATACAACTCATTTAGGCAAAGCCACATACCAAATTTCATTAATTTATTTTCATAATTAAGGGAGATAACACGTTATTTATTCTCCATAAGAATAACATGGGGCTGAGTACGCAGGTTTGCTGCTACGGGAGCCTTTGGCAAAAAATGGTTTTTTTGAGCAAATATCAGTGGTCCACAACCAGATGAAGCCGTATACCAAGTTTCGTCAGTATACGTTCATAAATAAGCGAGATGTAAAATTTTTCTTTTCCTCCATAAGAATAACATTAGACAACGTACTGTGTTTAGCACTTTCAATATCTCGGTAACCAATTGACGTAGAGAAATGATCAAAATACCAAATTGTGTGTTTTTTTAAGCTGAATCCAATGGTGAAAACTAAAATTTGAATATTTCAAAAATTATATGTGAAAAATTCGAAAAACCCATTTTTGGGGTACAAAACCCCCCCAAAATACCCCTTCGGATAAAGCGATCTGGCTGGTTTTCGAACTTAAAGTCATAAATGTTGCTTTACACGTTTATACCAAATTTCATCAAAATCGGATCATTTTTACGAGAGTTATCGTGCTCACGGACACATATATATATATATATATATATATATATATATATATATATATATATATATATATATATAGATATATATATATATATATATATATACAGTTTCGAACGAATGGTGTTTTTGGGGTCTGGGGACCTCAAAACGAAAAGTTATCATGGTCCCGGGCCTAGGTCTTACCATGCCGACTACGGTAATAGCTTCTTCCCTATAGGGGAAATTCGCTAATAAGTCCTGCTAATCCAAACTAAGTGGAACCAGAGCCTGTTCATACTACCAAATGTTCGTTTATTATTGAATATTTTTGTTAATTTCAGTCAGATAACAATTCCTGGAAAGTGGAAACTTCAATACCAGAAGAAGTTTCTGGAAAATCAATCCAGCTTATGCTCTCTGCGAGTACAACAGGAGCGGTTACAATAAGAAGAATTGCGAGCTGCAATACTCAAGGTAATCCTATTCTATACTCTACTTATGATATTTTCCAGTAAGTAAAGTAATTTTAGATATGCTCTAAGTATAATTATGAAATCGACATCTATAGAAACCTGTAAAATGGTTTACCATGCATGTATAGAATCCATACTTAAGTATGGGATAGTACTGTGGGGATGCCAGAAAAAAGTAAAAAGAGTTTTTATTGCCCAGAAAGGTATTATTAGAACGTTAGCTCCAACAGATAGAAGAACAACTTGTAGACCTTTTTTCCAACAGTTTAAAATTCTTACAGTTATCAGTATTTATATTTTTGAAATGTTAAAAATTATTTTTGAAAGAACTGATATATTTGATAAATTTAAGTTTAATCATTGCTACAACACACAAAATAATTCATTTCCTTTTTCCTCATCACAAATTGAAATTATTTGAAAATAGTCCAGTGTATTTAGCTTTGAGAATTTTGAACAAACTACCTGTCAGTATATCCCGTCTTGATAAAAAGCAACTTCTTTGTAAGGTTAAACCATTGACTATGGTTAAACTTATATTGACTGAAAAATCATATTATAACATGGAAGATTTCTTTGCAGGTAATTGGGAAACCAATCATGTAAACTTAAATGTTAAGCACTAGACTAAGAACTGTTTACTTTACCTGCAGTATAAAGTATATTATTAAAATGACAATGCACCTGTATTTTGTACTTTGTACATACTGTGTACGTTTTGTGGAATAAAGTTATGATTTGATTTGATTCTAATTCGAGCAATTAATAATTAGTTGGTGTGATATTGAAACATTTTACGTCATCACTGTCGCGCATGATGATATAATGTTTGCAGAGCATTGTGTCCTGTTTATTTAGTGCTGCCTCGTTCAAATATTAGTATGCAAAATTTAAATAATGATTAAATAAAATACTTATTTTTGAAAGTATATATACATTTTAATTTGTTTTTGTGTGTCCAGATAAAGAACATGTGGCAGTAATCACCCCAGACATGATGGACAAGGAAAACTTCACCAGCACACTTATGGCCATTGATTATGGAATGACATATAAAGGTTTTTTAGAACACCATATTAATTAAGTTTTCTCACATAATAGTTACTACAGTAGTTTGTGCCAGACAAAGTTCAATGACTACAAAATTAAGGCTCAGTATTCTACAGTAGTGTAGGAAAAGTACCAACAATGAAATATTTGTACTTCTCCTAATTTTGAACGATGTGACTAACGGCACAGAAAACTACAGAAGGTTGATTAGAATAGGAGAATGGTTGTGCTCCTGTGGCCGTGCCACGAGCCAGGTTACCATGAAGTATGGCAGTGGATGTATTCAAATGCACCCCCTCCGAGCGACCTAGCGCAACGAGCGTTCAAAGAGGCTGGTGGCCGAACTGACTGTTTTAAATGTAACTTCCATTAACATGGTGTTATAGTATTATGTAACATAGTGTTTTATATTATTCTATGCTAATGATTTCACTCCGTAACTGTCTATTTTGCTCTTAAATTTTCAGTAATCTTAATAAGAGACATAACAGAAAACAATTATCTAAATTACTTAAAATTGGAATAGTTTAAATTTTGATGTTAGCGGTCATCACAAAATAAATGAAAATGTAAAATTAAAACAAATGTATCAACTACAGACCATTGCTTATAATTTTAAGTGTTTAATAGCTAATAAATATATTTCAAAAATCAACAAAATAACACAGATCTAACCACTCCAGTCACGAGCTTGGTACATGTCGACATAGATAGAGATAGTATTAGAGAAAAGCTTTGCCATGACCTAGACCTTGGTAGGGGATGTTATATGACACTGGCCAACAGTTGGGAGTGACATCATCTTGGGGGCGGAATGCCTCGTGCGTACACTGACAGTTTGATATATATAACTTAATATTAGGAAAAACTTATAAAACTCAAAACAATGTGAATTTGTATTGTATGTTTAGTATTTTTCTAACTTTACAAAGAAAGCAGAGAACATAAATATAACTAAAGATAAAAGTGATAGAGATGATCAGATTAATTTACTTTGTTTTTGTAGACTTTATATGTGTAAACACTATTAACAACAAATACTCTTAACTTTACACACAACATCTGTATTTTGATTTTCTTGAAGAACTCAACTATTTAATGGTTTATGTTTTATTGGTATCAGTAGATAATCCTAATAATAACTGCTGTTATTTTCCAATTGGTGCTAGCTAGAGTTTGCTTCTGGAGTGTAAGGTTTTTGTAAAACTTTTATAATAATTTTACCATCTATACAATATTTATTATTAGAATGATTCATTGTCTTTGATGTAGTGACTTTAAAATTTTAAAACTTTGGTTTTAGGCATATTTTGGTTTCAGCATAAAGCTCTGTTCCTCTAGATGTGCCATTTTGAGGTTTGAAAAATATTAACCTAGCTAAGGCTCTCACCTCATCATGGGCTTCCCATGAATATATCATAGAGCTTCAGTGGTTTATTTAATCAGCCGATTACAAATACATGTTTATAAATAATTTCCTACGGTAGTCCACAAATTATTGCAGCAAATGAATTTGTCATTCTTTGTAAAAAATAATTTTGAAAAAGCTTTGCATGGCTTGTGCTTCTAATATTGTTATGTTCTAAGAATTCTTTTCACCTGAAAACGGTATCAGATCCCAGATCCTGGAACATCATGGAACGCTGTTTTATTAATCAGTGATGGAAAATGTCCGCAATAATTTCTAAAATACAATATTTTGATCATATGTTTACTGGAAACAGTTGCTCTCTGAGCATTTTCACAGAAATATCCTCCAGGGAGGCTTCACTTTTTTACCTTAGAAGAACACTCATTATTAATTAATCTCATTGGTCATAGAACCGTAGCATTTGGCTAGTGGGTGTAACACATATACTCAAGGGTCATGAGTTATACGAAAATAATCATCGGAAGCTAAAGCTGATGTGTAAGCATTATAAATCCGGTAATAAGGGGGGGGGGGAGGAGCTATGTAACCTATGTATTACCTTGAGCTTTGTAATAAAACACATCAAAATCATCCTTTTCAATTTTCAACAGATTTTTAGCTCCAGTCGATTCTGTAAATAGAACATCTTCTTTTTCAAAAACCAGATTTTCTTTTGACTTTCCGTTCCAAATTTGTATTTTGCTATGTTGAAATTCAAACCATATAACTGAATTGGTGTGAATAGTTCTGGAAAAATAAATTGATATTATAATTTATTTTACCTGCAAGAAAAGTTCAATTTTTATTTGAAAGGTTCTGACTATTTTTATACATAAAACAAAGTCAGGTTAGTAAGTTAGTTACACCAAACAGCTCCAAAAAGCTGCCAAATACTGTAATTGCTTTTTAAATAAGCCCACTCAAGAAAGGAACTATCCATACAAATATTACATATTGATGGTTACCTTTTTTTTTAATTCAATTATGTAAATAATCATTATAGGTACTGGCATCACAACTACCTTATTCGTAGGATTTGCCATAATGTAATTAATATTTTTCTATAGCCAATTGTGTTAATTGTAAAACCATAAAGTCCGGATAAGTAAACATTTTTCCTTTTTACAGCAAACTATCCAACTAGCAAAAAGATATTGTATGTTTTAAACTGACTAGACTTGATGTTACCAGTTATACCGGGAACATTCATAGAGAAACAACACATTTCTTGGTGCCACATTCTATAGAGAAACTACTGAACTTTTACAACTAACAAATTAATAATACACCCTAATAATATTTATTACATGACCACAATTCTCTTAGCTAAGTAACGTAGGCCTGAGTCCTATCTTCCCCTTCCTGGCGGGGTACGGCCCTTTATTGGAAACCATTCTGGCACTTGTGTTGTTTTTTTCAACCGATGTACAGAATCATTGGGCTGAACAGTGCGACAGAGAGGAAGGATGATCGTGAGACTGATAATGGAGAGTGTAATCACCTTAAAGTTGAACAGGCGGTGAACGAACCTTGAAGCAATAAAAATAAAAAAATATCACAATATTTTATCAGACCTTGAAACACCAGCGTATAACAATTTTTCAACTAACCGCAGTTTGAAGAAAACTATATTAAAATAAATTTGTTCCATTATACTTAATTGTATAGTTTAATAGGCTTAAGTTATATTATTAACGATATTGCAGCTTATCAAATAATAACTTATCATTTTATATTCCAGTTTATGACAGCTCAGTGTGCCTCAACGGAGGGGTGTTAACCGCCGAGGGCTGTGCGTGTCCAGCAGGGTTTGCGGGGTCAGACTGTTCCAGAGGTAAATTTAAATTTACTTCACTAATAATTCCCAAGAGCCAATAGCAGAATATATTGGCTTTAGAATCTGCCACCTTGAAACAAAGAATAAGAATAAGAATAGAATAAGAATAATTTATTTTCTCCAAAAAAAATATTACATTTTTGTACACTTTCAAATTTTGCACATAAAAAATAATAGTCTAAAAAAATGCCCATTCTTTTAGCAAAAAAATTAAAATCCACAAAATTTCTATATTCAGAATGACTTAAAAATACAACAATACAGATTAATGAATAATAATTAAGACTAAAAAATAACAGATTGTATATTTTTGTTGTGCATACAACTAAGGAGAAAATGTAGGGCCTCCAAGGCAAAGCCAGTTAGGAGGTTCCTTTTCTTTAAGGGTGCGCCGTACCTCCCTTCCGCACGCTCAAGTAAGGGGTTTGCATCTCCCTCATTGTAGGCTGAATTGTTAACCAATTAAAAATAATTTGATGTTATTTAATTCAATAAATGTTCATCTAGAGATCATACGATTTAAAAATCGTGATTTTAATTCAAAATAAGTGGTAGGCCATTAGTAATGGTCTCAAATTAAGCGTTTTTCTAAAGATTCCTAACGTATGAAGAAAAATTATTTTGGAGAAAAGGAACCGTATGATCCCTAGATTGGAATCTGAAAAGTGTGAAACTGCAAATAGTTTGGTAGAAATCTGTAAAATAACAGTGCGATCGAGGAGAACAAAATGGTCTTCAAGCGTAAATATGCATGGCCCTGCTTGTTGGCGGCGCCGGCGCGGCGCTAAACAACAATGAATTCATTCTGGGTAGGGCGCACCCTTAAATTAAACACTGTTACAAGCGATTGTACCATTGCGAGCTCTGTCTGCAGTCTGTGTCTGACATGTGGTGTAACCTAGTAGACTCAATTGAATTTTACTCGGACTACGCACTGAGCTCTATGTTATATCTGGAGTCACCACTCTATGTTAGAAAAGCGTGCCGCTGTGTTTTTGGTCGTCATGTTGGCCAATGTGTTTTACTGATGCATTGGGGTAGTTTTTGACAGTTTGGTGATATAGTCATTTTATTCCCCATTTGAATCAATGTTAATTTAGTGTATTTTCAAAACCATTATCATTGTTTTAAAGTACATTACAAGTTGAAACCTGTTGTTAAACTGAACTTTGGAATCTTGTGAAATGTTTTAAATAAATAGGAACCAATCATCTTGAAACTCAGTAATGATTTAGGTAACATGAAAATAGTCTTGTTTTTAGGTTTAGGGTACGGTACCGGTAGTTGGTGAAGGACATTGAAAAACGGGCACTTGGGTGGTTAATTTAATTATTTATTTTATTTATATATCAACATAATAACATTAATAAATAACGGATGATTCCAATATTAAATTCAAATCCAATGTTAATGTTAACAGTTGTGAATGTTAAACACTACAGTAGACTACTGGTTGGCGACTTTTTGACAGCATCCACCCAATGAATTTTGATTGGTCCAGCTAACGCCAAGGTGACAACATAACAAAGTAAAAAGCTGAACTAGACGGCAAATTTTTGGCAAATATTTAGTCAAAGAGTAGTGACTCCAGATATAACATAGAGCTCAGTGGGACTACGTGCTCGACACAGTCCAATACAACTGCCAGCCTGTCGGGTTGGCTGAGCGGTAAAAGATGCTATCTTTCCGGCCAGGGAGAGAACTGCTTGGATCAAGAGTTTGAATCCCATTTCAGTCGATGGTTTTTATGTGGAACTCATGGTGAGTTTACCTGTTATGGCAGAGTTGAAGGGGAGGGCAAGCCTTGAGCAAATGGTGGACGGCAAGGGTCAAAGCTGACGGGATGGGTGAATTTTTTATGAGTTATCAGGTGTTTTGAGACTCTTTACCTTTTCTTACTGTGTGAGTGTCCACCAGAATCATGTTTTATTTATAATTTTAAGTATTTAATAGCTAATAAATAAATTTCAAAAATTACAAAAAATAACACAGATCTAACCACTCCAGTCACGAGCTTGGTGCTCAAAGGGTAAAACATGTCGACATAGATAGAGATAGTACTAGAGAAAAGCTTTGCCATGAGCTAGACCTTGGTAGGGGATGTTATATGACACTGGCCAACAGTTGGGAGTAACATCATCTTGGGGGCGGAATGCCTCGTGCGTTCATCTGACAGTTTGATATATATAACTTAATATTAGGAAAAACTTATAAAACTAAAAAAAATGTGAATTTGTATTAAAATGTGAATTTGTATTGTATGTTTAGTATTTTTCTAACTTATAATACTGTATAATGTTTTAAAGATTAGAAGCCTCCAGATATAATGTAAAAATATACATATAAAAAATATTCATTACGAATCCATAATAGGTTATAACAAACTCGCTCTTACTATTGATCAGTATACAATTAACTCCTGTGAAGTAAACATTTGCACTGATGACAGCCCTAATAATCTGGTATCTTCTATATATCTATAAATGCGAAAAACCGAACATTCCTTAGGGCAAACCTCTACACTTACACCACGAAATTTGGCACAAATACTTTTTCAATTACTAAGAAAGGATTTTAAGAAATTCCCAAAGGGCTCCGCCCCAAGGGGATTCAAAATTTCAATCCAGTGTTATTCTTATCACTTTGGTTCGAGCTGATGAAAATTCAAACTGCTTGTCATGATTCGTAGTTGTTCCACGGGTTAACCACAGAATGCAGCACACACAACTGTTGTATTCCCGGGTACAGTGGCAGTTAGTTTTAGCGAATTTCCCCTATAGGGAAGAAGCTATTTCCGTAGTCGGCATGGTAAGACCTAGGCCCGGGACCATGGTAACTTTTCGTTTTGAGGTCCCGAGACCCCAAAAACACCATTCGTTCGAAACTGTATATATATATATATATATATATATATATATGTGTGTGTCCGTGGGTGCAATAACTCTCGTAAAAATGGTCCAATTTTGATAAAATTTGGTACAAACATGTAAAGCATTATTCATGACTTTAAGATCGAAAACCAGACAGATCGACCCTTCCGAAGTGGTATTTTGGGGGGGTTTTGTATCCCAAAAATGGTTTTTTTTAAGTTTTTACATGTAACATTTTAAAAAGTCAAATTTTAATTTTCACCATTGGATTCAGCTTAAAAAACACACAATTTGGTGTTTTGATCATTTCTCTACGTCAATTGGTTACAGAGATATTGAAAGTGCTAAACACAGTACGTTGTCCAATGCTATTCTTATGGAGGATAAGAAAAAAATTAACACTCGCTTATTTATGAACGTATACGGCTTCATCTGGTTGTGGTGTATTGTTATTTGCACAAAAACACAATTTTTACCGATAATTAGCGTAGCAGCAAACCTGCGTCCTCAGCCCCCATGTTATTTTTATGGAGAATAAGTAAAATGTAATGTATCCCTTAATTATGAAAATAAATTAATACAACTTGGTATGTTGGTTCACCTAGTTGAGTTCTATTGATATTTGCATAAAAACCCATTTTTTGTGTTCCTTGTTGCAGCAAACCTGCGTACTAATCCCCCATGTTATTCTTATAGAGAATAATCAAAATGCTATATATCGCTTATTTATGAATTTATATTGATGCAACTTAGTATGAGGCTTCACCTAGTTGAGTAATATTGATATTTACATAAAACCCCATATTTGTTGTTCCTTGTTGCAGCAAATCTGTGTACTCATCCCCAATGTTATTCACATAGAGAATAATTCAAATTTGATATATCACTTATTTGTCAATATATTTTAATGAAACTTGGAATGCGGCTTTTTGTGGTATAAAGACACATATTTTGTATTGGAAATTCGCTGAGTACACAGGTTTGCTGTGACGGGGGTATTTGTTTAAAGGTGATCTTCAAAGCCAGTTTTTCTAAACTGTAAGGTAATTTGTGCTGCTGGAAATGTTGCAGCATGTGGATTCAACCGATTTGGCCAAGACTGTGGAGGAGTGTGCTCGTTCCATGCTGAGGGTTGCAAGTACCTCCTACTCTGCACACCAGTTGTTGGATGCCTCTGCGGTCCAGGGTACTACGGAGATACCTGTGGGGAAAGTAAGTGAAAGTTTGTACTTAATTAGAATAAAACTAGTGGCTTTTACGGGCTAGAGCCACGGGCGGATTAGGAGGGTGTTGAGAATGTGTCACTCCTCCAACATTCAGAAATGAAATTCAACAACATTTTCAAGAAAGTGTTAATTTATTGCCTGTGATATTTTTATTAGTTAATTTTGTTTGGAAAAAAATAATTTAAGTCCAAATAATCCTTATATTTAAATCACAAAATTTAATTCTTTAGACGGTTACACTGGACTGAAGTACATGTGGTTTGCACTTAATGAAACAAAATTGTTTTTTTATTTGCAGGTTTTATTTGTATTTTGAATATTTGGTCATTAAAAGTACCTATGAATTAAAATTCTCTTATGGCAATTAACGCGGAGTAAAATGTCACACTTTTCTAGACCTTTAGAAAATTTGTCAAAGACTTCTGCTCGGTTGATTTACATGTGGTTTGTTCTGAATGAAAGATATTTGATTCTATGTTTCAAGTTTTTTATTTTAGAGTATTTTGTCATAAAATAGTCGAAAATAAGAATTAAAATTCTCTTAAGGCATTTAATATGTGGTAAAAATTCACATTTTTGGAGTTCTTTGGACAGTTTATCTGGGACTTCTACAAGACCGGTTTACATGCAGTTTTACAAAATGAAAGTTAAAGTTTCCTAAATTCGCAGGTTTGGCTTACTTTTATTATATTTGTACTCAGTAAATTATAAATACTACATTTTAAAATCCATTTCAACATTTTCTTTTTCATTGCCTTAATCAGCGGATTGAAAAAACACATGTTTATCTGCCTAAAAACTCTTAAAATACAAGGATTTCTTAAACATATGCCTTTGGAAAATCCTCAATGATCAATAGGTATGGTACTTAATAACGAACATTGGTTCGTTAACACACTAAACACCATTGCACTATGGTTTTAGTGTGCATGAAAGTGATAAGTTTAAAACTAGATTTCCTGAACCTTACATGGAGCTATGCTCAGTTTCAAGCAATGGGTGCTCTAGTTTTAAATATATAATCTATCAAAGAAAAGAACTGTAATACAATATGAGACGTGTGGCATATGTGTGCGAGTGTGTGTGGGGCATGGAGTAGCAGTTGAGTGCAAGTGCAAAAAAGGTGGAAGAACTGGATGGAAATAATAAACAAGCCTATTGAAGATTATTCTGACTCGCAAATATTTTAGGGCTCCGTCCCCTGACCTAAATGTTATTCTGAATTCCATGATTTTCTGACAAAAAACAAGATCATTTTATTTTGTGAATGTCATTGCCAATAGCTATTTAACACTTTCATGTGGAACAGTTTGAACCGGGTATTGGTATTATCTAAAAGTCAGTCTTTTGATAAAAAGCGTCATGAATTATATCCCAATGACAAATGGCAACTAATATCGAACCTTCCAAATTTATTAAGTGAAGGTAATAAATTGTATAACATTTAACGTTTTCTGTTATATTTTATATAAGTTGTGAACTTACTTTATTTAATGTGAAAACCTTCTCTCTTTTAATGTTGCTTAAAGTTCCTCTGATTACCTTCTGCTATTTTCTTAAACATTAATTTTCAGCATGCGATAAAAAAAACGATGAGAGCAGAAACTACGATGTCTATGGATCGTCTCAGACTATGTATTTCTATGGACCGAACTGCACCCAAACGTGTGGCCACTGTTTAAGACAAGATTGCAATATCTTCAGTGGCGAGTGCCCAGATTGTGAGAGTGGGTTTTACCCACCACTCTGTAAGGAAAGTAAGTGTAAAAATTGCTTCACAGTAGATAATAATACCCCCGTAGCAGCAAACCTGCGTACTCAGCGAATTTCCAATGCATATTAATTTATCTTAATACCACATAAAGCCACATACCAAGTTTAATCAATGTACATTCATAAATAAACGATTTATGACATTTTAATTATTCTCCATAAGAATAACATGGCGGCTGAGTATGCAGGTTTGCTGAAATAAGGAACACTAAAATTGGCTTTTATACAAATATCAATATAAATCAACTAGGTAAAGCCATGTACCAAGTTCTATTAATTTATGTTCATAATTAAAGGAGATAACACGTTAATTATTCTCCATAAGAATAACATGGGGCTGAGTATGCAGGTTTGCTGCTACGGGAACTATCGGC